>PVKM010044666.1:0-12104 GCA_004027735.1 Carollia perspicillata | reverse complement strand
GGAATAAAACTTTGGTGTTTAAAACTTTTTGATCTTAGTCCATATTAGAATCAGACACTTAGCAGATCATGAACTTCCTACCTGACCACTTACTTTGATACAACTTTTTTATATCTGGTTAATAACAGAGTCTGCCTATTCAGTACCTGGAATTCTGAAGTTTATGGAAGAATAGATTTAAACCACCACCTACACCAGGCAGAGCCCTGCAAGTTACTAGACCAGAGTTTCTTAAAGTGTGGTACCTAGACTACCAGCTGCCACAGCAGCTGCAGCTGTAGCAGCTCCTGGGAATTTGTTAAAAATGCAAACTAAGCCCTGGCCAGACCTACTAGGGTCCTTTCAGGTAGTTCTTTTGCTCACTGGTGTTTGACAGCCACCACCCTAGATGTCTCTTCCTCTCTCCAGCCTGTTCTGAAAAACTAGTGTAGACCATCACTATACCTCCCCTACTGTTTCTCCTCTCAGTCCCCTTCTTCCCTATACCTCACTCTAATACTTTATTATATTTCATCCATGCTACAGAAGAAACCTCTTTATGGCCAGCCTCCCTGGCTTCAATCTTTCTCCCTTCCTCATCCACCCTCCCCACATAGTCCAGAGTTATTCTGCTAAATGCATGCTAATTTATCCATGAATGTTCCTAACTAAAATATTTCAAATGCCTGCAGGATAAAAATCCAAATGCCCTAACTTGTCATAAAAGCCTTTTATTATCTGGCCTTTTTCAAGGCTTTATGCCTTAATAAGCAACAACATTCTTCCATTCTAATGTCTCTTGGCCTTTGCATATGCTGTTCCCTCTGCCTGAAATGAGTTGATTAAACCAGAAACTTTGAAATAAAAAATAAAATTGTTCTAATCTAATTACAATATCAGAATTTCTTCTCCTTAATCCTCTCCCCTACAATCACAGCCCTCATTTCATGCACACCCTGTAGCAAAAGCAAATAAATTCCTGTTTAGCCCTATAAACTCAGTGAAATATCACTACCTCCAGGCAGCCTCCCATGATCGTTCCTGGCAGATTCAGTGCTCCAATGCACTCTTTAAAAGAGCTATTCTAAGGCCTCTCATGGACTATATAATTCATAAATTAGATGTTCTTTCTATTGAGGACAAGGACTGTGTTATGTTCTATCCTGGGGTCTCAATAACTCCAGCACCTAGTACATTATGTGGTCCAAAGACACCAAATGATGTTGTTAATTGGTAAAATCAGTGAATGGATGAAGGACTAAACAAATATCAAATAATATGCAGTAAGGAAAACAGCCTGGGCTTTATTTGCAGAGTAGGTATCAGTTTTTGGCTATATCACTTTCCAGGTCGCAGACTAGTGACCAGCAATCACACACTCTCCAAAGACATGTCATATTTGGCTACCACAATGTTTAAAATCCTGTAAAGTGACTCCAGTTGAAGTGTGTCCCTCAGTCCAGTCTTCAGTCCTGCCCCTCCAGTGCTGTCTATCTCCCACCACATTCATGTATTTCTGTGACCGCCTGGGCTCCGAAAGGCCCGTGAGTCGGCCGCCAGCCTCTCCTGGACTCAGATCCTTGGCTCCCATTTCTCAGCTACTGCACGTATGCTGCCTGCTGCCCAAGACCCTTCTCCACCTCCCACAAGCAGCCTTAGATACATAAATACATACATTCCAGAACCCTCCGCATCTCTCTTTGGCACTCACCTTGGGCCTCTCTGACGAAGGATGAAATTTATTGCTTTTCTAGCTTGGTGCCTTCTCAGGGCCCCAGGTGGGGGTCTCCTATCTCCCCAAGGCTCACAGGATTGTTAGGGCACAAACACCAGTCTGACACATTCAAACTACGTGACCTTGGAAGAGTCTCTGTTTCTAAGCTTTGGTTTCCTTATCTGTAAATAGGAAATCACACCTTCCTTGATTTATTGGAAGAAGTAAATGAAAAGAATAGCTTAAAACATCTTATGTAGTTTTGGTGAACTAGCAGACCCTTATTAAATTCTATCTTCTTCAAGTTGGTTACAGCAAAGTAGCTCTAATAACAGAACCAGTGTTAGCTAACAGTGAGCTTCTACTGTGTTACTCCTTTCAAATGTTACTCGATGAACCCTTACACAAGGACAACCACAGACTGTGCATTAGGTACTATTGTTCCTATTTCACATTAAAGGACATTGAAGCTGGGAGAAGTTAAATTACCTGCCCATCATAATAAATGGCATACATCTGTAAGGAATGCTTTTGGCTACAAGCAATGAAAGTATCTTTCATTGCATTACAGGGAATTACAAACCTGATGACCCCGGGGTCGGGTCGGTGACTCAGTCAGGTAGAGGCACTAGGTTGAGGCCCTGGCCTCCTACCATCCTCCCCCTCTTTGGCAGACGATAACTACAATTGTTTTATCCATTTACAGATCCAATATAGGAAGAAGTAGACTTGTGGCAAAAAAAAAAAAACATCTTTCTCCTCACATTGTTCTGTCGTTTGTTAGGAAAAGAGTTCCGAGAAATGCCCTGTGGACTTCCCTTTCGAGTATGGCAGACAGACCTGGGGCACACGACCTAAGCTGGAAGGGAAGCTGGGAGGGTTAGAATCTCGCTTTCTCATCCTGTCTGTGAACAGCTGGGGACCGAGGAGAAGGCTGATAATGGGGTTAGCTGAGCTCAGTGTCTGCCACGGGCTGATTGAGAGAACCAGGATTCCAGTGCAAGCCTGTCTGATTTCAAAGAACACATCCCTTTCATTACTCTATACTATACTTGTAGTTATGTGCCTATAAATTAATTTATAGGAATTTACTACATTAGTAAAAAATCCAAACTAAGGTTTTTATTTCCATTCTAAACTCTTTCAAAGTAAGCCTGATTTCTCTCTCTGGTGATCCATGATAAAAATAGCATATATAAATAAACCATTTACCTTTATGGAATAGGGATAATTACTCTCTTGAAAATATGTTTTCTCTTTGATATCAAAGATATGAGTGATGTTATAAAGCAGGAGTCATTAAATTGGCAGCAGACTTCAGATATATTTAAATTAGAGGAGGATGGATTATATGCTTTTGGAAGATCCATTTTAGATTTTTGATCATAAATTCATGTAACCTAGGTAACATGTTTCTACTATGCCTTTCAACCAAATATGTCTTCAACATTTTCAAATTTCAAGCCAGAATCTTATCCCAAAAGTTTTTTGTGTTTGTTTAAAGACTAAAGTTGCATGTCAATTTATTTTAGTAATCCACTGATATTTATCAAGATATGAATATATAAAAGACTAGAACATATCAATCAAAAATTTTTAAGATGAGTATTTGCTCATTAAATTACTTTTACTATCAAAATGCAATTCAGATCCACGTTTTATTTCAAAGTTAAAACAGTTATTCAGTCTTGCAAGAAACAATTGTATTTGCTTTATTAAAGGGAAAAAGAAATGAATGTTTATCTAAAAATTAGCAAGAAAGTTACTTTAGGGCATAAAAGAACCATCTTCCTCTCTTTTAGTATAGAAATCACCATGATAAACTATACTATTTATAAATGATGGAGCAGTTTGTCTGGTTTAATATTTCACATTTTGATTTATGGAATCACCTTCTCTCTGTTATTGGTATATAAGGAAGGGGTAGATTATAAATATTGTTTTCAGATTTGTCATCCAAAAACAAGACATTTCTAAAGAAACATGAAAGCAATATTATCTTAGGGGTCTGAAAAAATCTCCTCTTAAAAGAAATAAAAAAGCTTCAAGTATCTGATAGAAAGAGCTTATGCTGGAGATGGTTACAAAGTACTGGGAGTAGCACTAGTTCAAGGCTACGTTCATTACAACTGCATTCAGCTCTTTGCAACAGAAACCGAACTACGAGTAGCTTCGCCATGTGAAAGTGTATTGTTCTACACAACCACACATTGAGAAAAAACATTCAGGGTGGGATGGCACCTAAGTGATGTCACCAGGGGCCCAGCTCCACAAACTTTAATGTTCAGGCTGTCGTCCTCATGGTCACAGGGGAACAGCTTTCACTGCGAGGTAATCAGTCTTATTCCAAGTGGAATGAAGAAGGAAGGGGCAGGGAGGGGTTGCTGTGCAGGTGAGGTCTGGCCAGTAGACCCAGAAATACCACTGTGAAATTTTATATTATAATTTTAAAACCATTGGTTCTAGTCTACTTTTTAAGTGAAAAAGTCAAAACACTGTGAGATCAAATGGTGTTCTCTAAGTGGCCCGTCTAGTTATATTTAGAACAAAAATAAGTCCTTAAGTCCTGGACTGGTGTCATTTATACTGCATCTGCAACTTTCTAACTGTTGGGTGGGCTTCCTTTGGAATACCAATGGTGCTGGCATTGGGTACCACTCTATACCCTGAAGGAGAAAGGTTAGCAAAGGTTGGGTCACTGACTCATAAGAAGGCTTAAAATATGGATACCAAACTAGTGGAGCATCTTTCTCTATCACCCACAGAGTCAGCTCTTGGATCCTTGGCATCAAAAGGCCAGAACATGAAGAAATCTGGGTGAAGAGAGCAGTGGTCACAGCTCTGATGATCATGGTGGTGAATGTGGTGGAGGCTGTATGATGAAGGGAGAGGGAGGTGAGGGTTTTGAGTGGAAAGAAGAAAAATTAATTTTGAAAATGTGGACATTCTTTTTTTAAAAATATTTTATTTATTTATTTATTTTTAGAGAGAGGGGAAGGGAAGGAGATAGAGTGGGAGAGAAACATCAACGTGCCCCCTACTGGGGACCTGGCCTGCAACCCAGGCATGTGCCCTGACTGGGAATCGAACCGGCGCCCCTTTGCTTCACAGGCCCGTGCTCAATCCACGAGCCACACCAGCCAGGGCGAAAATGTGGACATTCTTGCCCCAGCTAGTGTGACTCAGTGAATTGAGCACCAGCCTGAGAACCAAAGGGTCACCATTCCAATTTCCAGTCGAGGCACATGCCTGGGTTGCAGGCCAGGTTCCCCAGTGCGGGGTGTGCAAGAGGCAACTGACCTTGAGTTTCTCTCCTTCTCTTTCTTTCTCCCTTCCCTTCCGTCTAAAAATAAATAAATAAAATATTTTTTAAAAGAAAAGAAAATGTGAAGGTTCTTGTTATCTTTTTCTCAGTTTTGCGTACCCCACCAAAGTACAAAGATAAATGCAAAGGTCTTATTTGACGTCCTATTACTGCATAAATAGAGAAGAGAGCTCATAACTATCATTTAAATTGCATAGATGGCCTAATGTTTTAACCACTACAAGAAGCTTACGTAGTTGAGGCTATACAGAGACAAGTACCAAATTTCCGGCATCAAAATCAGTGGGTCATGAAGCTCAGTTGGATGACTGTGGACTGGGAGAGCAGCCATGCAGTTAGTCAGAACTCAGCTTGAGGAAGCCGACACCCCCATGTGTGAGGGCAGATGGCCTCGGCACGCCTTCATGCTTAGTCAGCATGGTGTTAATCTAGGACCGAAGGAGCAGGTGGCTACCAGAAGCCATGCAAGTTCCTTCAGAAAACACTGAGTTACAGGAAAGTATGAACGGTCTCAACATATTGGAATCTCCATACTGCTTATTTTTAATAATTGTACTTTTTACAGAACAGACCTTGGCGGGGGCAAGATACTATTACCAAAACACCCCCCCCCTCCCACCTGGGGTCCCCCTGTCACTGTGGAGTCTTTGCCCTCACCCAGGGAATTGGAATTATGGCTCTCAATGCCAGAGTTTGGTGAAAAGGAAAGGAACTATTTATTCAAAGGTTACATATATTTAGAGTAATGGCAGAATGTCACTGTTAAAAATCTCACAGTCCCTTAAAATACCCACAAATACACACAGTCCTTCCTTCTACCTTTGCCCTGACAGGCCAGTCAGGGGTACCATTTCTCAGGAAAAAAAAAATAGACATCTGTGGCTCAGCTAGCTCCCAGTTTTTCCCATTAATTCATGTGTGGCCAGCAGGCATCCTGCAGTTCCCAGCACCATCAGCTGTGTTGCCACAATCTCCAGGTCTTAATCCAAACCCACATGGCACCTTCTCATGGCCCATCAGCGAGAGTCCTTTCACCCCTTTCCTTCCCACACCGTCTCTCCTGCGTTCTTCCAAACTGCTAAGAGAGAGCTCTGCATCACTGCTACATCTTGTTTTCTGGCTTCCTAGGCTGCATGGTTAAGGGAGCACCAAAACTTCATGGTTAGCCCCCAGAACCATGTGGTTCCAGTCCCAAAATCATGTGGTCCCAAACCCTCATGGCTGACATGCCTGAGTTTAAATCCCTGCACGAATCTTCTTCTACAACCCCATTTCCAACTCCTCCCACAATCATCCATACCTGCCAGGGTTCCCATATTTTTCCAGTTTTCTGGACTGCCATAATAAGTCCAGGCAGGTGGGGCCCTGAGACATGGATTGAACCATTTCCAAGTTATCACACAGTCACTGTGACCAGGGGAACCTGCCTCCCAGTTAAGTCATGGGTTGAAGTCACTTCCATCTCCATGGGTCAAAGCCAGGCCACAACTACCTGAAATATCTATAAAGCTAGCCAGCAGTTATAGATATGTAAAATAACTATTTTTGCATATCAATTATGAAGCTGGCCAGCTGTTGATATGCAAAACAACTCTCAATGGCCCTGCTCCACATGTCCCATCCTCCAGTTCAGACTTCTGGGGGTGAGGACATCATACACTTTTTAATTCCTGGACACCCTGAGTTCTGGACCCCGTTAAAAGTCCCTCTTTTCGAGGGGCTCTGGCTGCACCCCATTATATACTTTCTAAGCAAGTAGAAATGAGGAACTAACATTTTATTTCCTGGTGTCTATAAAAGATTCCATAGACTATTTAACAAAGTAATAATTCATTTAAATACTCACTGGACAAAAGTAATTTGAAAATAGAACATTAGCTCCACATTTAAAGAAAAATTCATTAAGCTTGAGTAGTTCATTACCTTGAAATGCATTTGTTTATATTTTATAGCATATCTGGGAGTTTCCCCAGTATAAAGCATTCAGGCAAATGTTTTCAAGATTAAGGTGCATTAGGAATGTAAATTATTCTAATCCAAAGACTCTCTCTTTCCTGGTTCACTTTTGTGTAGCCCCGAAATATCATCATAGGACCCAATAGATCAATACCTCCATGAGACTTCCTGGAGGAAGGGTCCTCATAGGCCTCATCAGTCTACAATGGTATATTTCTCTAAAGCAGTTAAAATGCCAACATCACAAATTAAAACCTTAAATTTGTTATCTACAGTTATTAAAATACCCTGGTCAGATGCTATTCAGCATCACCCAAATAGCTTTCCTTCCATACTATTATTTGTATTAGTGAAAGCCATTTAAACACGAAATCCCGCTTCAATTTATCTTTGTGTTTAAATCGTTGGTCTAGCTAAGAGGAAGAACAAAGTGTAATCCCTTTACAAAGGAAAATTGCCTTCTTTTGTTCTGAACTAATTTAATCTAAATTGCTAACTCTGCAGAAGATACATTCAGAAGAGCAACTCTCGTCCCAAGGGCTACAGGGGTAATAGGTTTACCTTACCCATCTGGTGCCCTATTCCTGAGGACAAGGGAACTCTGGCCTTGCCACTCATAGCTCACAGCCCGCAGCAGCCCCCTTTTTTTCAATAAATTCTGCAGTGGCAAAACAAAAGAACAATATGCTCAACCTAGAGAAGTGTCCAAGACAAACACAGACTAAACCCCAGAGCAAGGAGACAAACCTTTAAGAATGGGAAGGGGGCGGCTGTTCATCGTCATGGGAGAGTGCCTGGAGTGGAACTTTGGGAGGCAGAAGGAAGGGCACCTAGAAAGACGCCACCTTCAGTTCACTCAGCCTGTGAAGGGAAACGCAGCGTTCCGCAGCTCCGAATCCTGACTGTGACGTCTGTTTTCCCTACATGCCACGTCACTAAGATCCGTTCATTTGTGTGTTTTAGACTCACCCCTGCAAAATTAAACATGTGGCGATTAAAGTTTCATGTCGGGAGCAAAATACTGAAAGTGCTCTTAGAGGAATCCTCCCAAGCCCTGTTTCTCAGGTGTTAAAAGAAAGGCCCCACGTCATTGCCCAGCTCACTTTTTCCACCCACTCCCCATGGAAAGCAGCGTCCTATTGGGGATTCTGAAACCAGACCCGACAGGCCTTCTAAACAGCCTCAGTACACCTCCTCTGGCCTGTTTCTTATCATTCTTCCTCTTTTTCTTTTTCTTTTTCTTTCCTTCTTTCTCTTTCTTTCTTTCTTCTTCTTTCTTTTTTATTTTGTTCATTAGACTCCACATACAAATAAAATCACACGGCATTTGTCTTCTATGACTGGCTTGTATCACTCAGTCTATGACAGAATCAATTAGAAAACCCCATTTGACCAGATTGTAGTAAAAGATTTCATCATAACTTGCTTTCTAATTCCAATTGGATTGAAGGAGGACGCATGGAAGTCATAGCTAAAATTTTCCCCATGCTTAGACCTTAAATGGGGTGTGCCGGGCAAGTTTGTTCCTGCCCAAAAGGGTGTTTCACGGCCCTAGCGAGACCACTATCAAAGTAACACTGTATGAAAGTTGGAGCCTTGGGGAACTCCATTCCCAGCAGCAATTACTGCAACTACTAAAAATAATGTACAGAGCCACACAAAGTGCATGTGAAAATAAGCACTTGGAATGTCTCTGTTTCCTGTAGGCAACATGACATATCATTGCGTTTGACCCGTTCAACACAAACTCCTGAATACTTGACCAACTCTGAAGCAGCTGGGGTATGAAGGCATTAAATGAGGAGATATTCGATGTGCTTTAGCCACCAGATGGGGGGGTGTTTGTTTTTGGTTTTCGTTTCTTTTTGTTGTTGTTGTTGTTTTTAAGGAAGTCTGTATTCACCGATGGACTCAGTATAGTCAGGCCTGTCATGACAAACTTACGGTAAAGGTGCCTTTGGATAGAAACAAGGAGACTGAGCAAACCCAGAAGGGCCCCTGCATCCACGGGAGCTGGTCCTGTTCACCTGATAACATAAGAACAGTGAGGTTATAACTACAATGTGATGTGACTGCTAAGCATTAAGATTGTTAGAGCATCTGCCACTTGGATGCATTTTTAAGTTCTCTTTTACCAATTTCCTTGTCTGTGAAATGTGGACGATGATTCCGCATGAGATTGTTGCCAGGAGTAAAGAAGCTAACACACAAAGTCCTTAGCACAGCATCTGGTTCGCGGAGGATGCTTTACAAACCTGTATCCCCTATTCAAGGTAAATAACTCTCCCTCCCTACTCCCCACCCCGCCCACAGGAGGCTGAAAATGATCCCTCCAAAAGGGGTCTTTTTCATCCTTAGTGTTTGGAGGCTCTCAATGTAAATGATTTGCTAAAAGGAGTCTTTGAAATGAGATTGAGTTAAAGATTTTGAGATGAGATTTTCCTAGATTATCCAGGCTGGTCTGCACCCCAAATGTCCTTGAAAGAGAGAGGCAAAGGGAGAAGACGCACAGGGAAGAGGAGGTGGCAATGACCACAGAAGCAGAGATGGGAATCACACAGCCACAAGCCAAGGAATGCCAGCCACTGGAAGCCAGACACAGGAAGAGGCAGGAGGCATTCTCACCTGGAGCCTCCGGAGGAGGCGCAGCCCCACTGGCACCTTATTTGGCCCAGTAAACTGACTTCTGACTTGGACCTCTGAACTGTGAGAGAACATATTTCTGTTGTTTTAAGCCCGTCAGTTTGTGATAATTTGTTACAGAAGTTACAGGAAACTAACATTTCTGTAACTTCATGAACATCACACATTGGTGCCAGACACTGGTCACGGTCCTTTCAAAGCCACCAGCAATTCCTTTCACTGTCTACGAACTCAACCTCTTATCTATGGCATCAAATGCGGTGCACTTTGCCTGCAACCTACAAGTAAGAAATGTCCGTTTTCCCATCGTTGCATACTTTTCACCTGAAAATAAAGGCAAACTCCTTGGTATTTATGATACACTAGTCAAGTTGGTTAGGAGGCGTTTGGCGTGCCGCACCACTGGATCTCGTGGGAAAGGCTGCACCTCTCTGCCTGTGAGCCCTTCGTACAGGGTGGTCCCAGCAGCGCCCCAGAGCTTCTGACTGGATGAGCAAGGATCGACTCGTCCTGGAGAAAAGAGCGTATATTTTCTCCTCAATTGGTGTGTCTAGGTCTTCAAAAAATTCACTGAGATGATTTTAAGTAACACAGCCGATGGTTTTCAGTGGCACAAGGCCTTTTCATTGCCTTCTCAGTTATCTTTCAATCCAGTTTACATCAAGGAGAAAGTCAGTCATGTTCATATTGACTATGATTTATTATGGCAAACGTTACTCTTCTTTTTTAACCATGTATGATAACCATACAAAGTTTTCTTCTTAAACAATGTATTTCAGTAAACCTAGTGAATCAGTTTAAACAAAAGTATTAAATAAATAACACTACAGATGATCGTAATGAAGATAGTTCTCAAATGCTTAAAGTTTGGAACATACCACACGAAAAAGATAGGAACCTCTATGTGACAGACCTAGGCAGGCCTAGCAGGAGCTACAAATCACCAGGTGGGAAAACTGTTCCATGGGAAACTGTAGCCTGGGAAAATGCCTGCCTGAGGAACTGCCTGCTGACCCTGCCCAGGACAAACAGGTGCCCAGCTAAGATTGGGGTCTGGGGTTGGCCTATCTGGCGTAATAGGATGCAGCTTTAACTTGAGCCTGACAAGATGTATTAAGAACATGGTCAACAGAAATGGCACCCAGCAACCACCTCTAGCCAATCAGAGACTCTGATGTCCCAACCAGTTACCCTTCGCCAGGTTTTGCACTTACAAACCCTGCCCTAAGAACAATGGAGTGAGTTTTAACCTCCCCAGATTGGCCCCATTTTCTCCCATGAGTCTTAACCTCCCTTGGTAGGCTCCACGTTCCCCTGAAAGTCCCAACCTCCCTAGGTTGGCTCAACCTTGCCTTTCATTCCCCACTAATAAACCCTGCTCCTTAGCTCACTGCCTCTGTCTGGTTTCTTGAGCCACTCTGACCTAACCATATGAAGTCCACAAAAGACTGTACCCAAACTCAGATTCAAAGGCTATAGTCAACTAACATTAAAACCTTATCTCCAGGCCTGTATAATCCCCAAATTGCTCTCAGATAGTTCCAGTAGATTCTGCCTGAGAATCCTAAAGTGTGATTGAGGGCCTCTGTGCACTTGGGAAGTACCGTGGCCTTCACACCATCCTGCTGAGTCTGGCTCCGACAGCCCAAATTGCATTGTCCACTGGCTCCCTGAACCATTTCCGTACAGTCAAGATCATCTTTGTCAAGGGCAAACATATACAATTCTTACATTAAGCAGTTGTCCTACATGATCTTACTACCCCCTCTCATTCCAGAAGGAAAAAGGTAATTGACCTCTGCACTGGCTATCAGAGTAAATCATGTGGCTGAAGGGACCTGTGTTCTCATGCTTGCTTTAAAAGAAAATTTGGTTAGGTAATCTTAAATGACTGCTGAGTTATGCAATTACAGTAAATTTAACATAGAAAATGAAACAAAAATACTCAGATAATTTTGTTTGAGTTGTACTTTATTCTGGTTAGTGAAAAATAATAGCAATACATGCAGGGTTTATTTTCCCTCTATGGACAGTGACAAAACTACATTTCTGTGCTTTTAAAAGGCTGCAAAAAATTACTTCCAGTCCTTTGGGTACTTACATCACACGCAGATGTGCAGGGAAAACGTTGCTCCCTTAACTTATCTAAAACAGATTCATCTTCCCTCCTATGCCCCATCTACAGGGTGGCAGAGGAAAAAATAAATTAATTTTAGTTCAACAGAGTAATCCTTGAAGCATCAGCTTAGGTCAGTCACATGGTCTTGTTCCAATAAAGGCACTTTTTTATCCCTTATCTTCCCCCTTTCCTCCTGTGTTGGCAATGGACATATGATGGAGATAAATACACTCTGGGAGCAGCAGGTGAAGGGGCTGGCATACATATATTTGTGTTCCCTGTGCAACGCTCCTCATCACTGAGCCTTCTAGCAACTGCTATCCAATGGTTAAAGAAGAGTCCATCACTTACCTATCTCTTCATGAAAT
>PVKM010044665.1:0-12173 GCA_004027735.1 Carollia perspicillata | reverse complement strand
AAAAACCAGATATCGTGCTCTCTCTCTCAAAATTAATAAATAAAGTGATTTTTTAAAAAACTATGAGATACCACTATACATCTATTCGAGTTTCCAAACTCTGGAACACTGACAACACCAAAGGCCGAGAAGGTGTAGAGCAACAGGAACTCTCATACGGTGCTGTTGGGAGTATGAAATTGTACAGCCACTTTGGAAGACTGGACCATTCTGTTTGGGAATGTTAATAATGATGGAGATCGGGAGTGGAGGCAGGCAGGAGTATGAGAAATATCCATTCCCCTCATTTGGGCTGTGAACTTCAAACTGCTTTAAAAAATAGCCTTATAAAAAATTATCCCCAAACTTAGTAAGTAAAAACAACAATATTTTTTTGCTCATGGTTCTCAGAGTTGATGAGTTCATTTTATTAGCTCTCATGCAGTGAATCTTTCACATGGCTGTAGTCAGATGGCAACTGAAACCAGAGGCATCCGAAATCTTCTTCACTCTTGTACTTGGTATGAGAAACTGGAACAGAGGTTTGCTGGGCATCCCTCTCCCTCCGCGTAGCTTTTCCACGTGGCTACATTGGGCTTCCTCTGATCATGGCCTCCTCAGAGTAGCTGGACTTTTTAAACAGTGGCTGGCTTTCTCGGAGTGATTGCTCCAGGAGCTACAGACAAACCACACCAGAGGCTTGCCTACTTCCGCAGTACTGGCAGCCTCAATGTCTCTGCATTTTTTTGACAATGCTTTTAGGTCAAAACAAATAATTCATAACAAAGAAAAAACATAATGGGTCATTTATTAACTAGTTATAAAAAATTGACAAGTTTTTTTACTGTGTAGTCCTTTCATAGCTATTTGAATATTTAAATTGTGGTCTGAATACCAGTAGCACCTGCATTACCTGGAAACTTATTAGAAATGCTGATCTCAATCCACACCCAGACCTGCAGGATCTATAGACTCTACATTTCCATAAAGCCTACAGGTAATTTGCATACTGGTTCCGTTAAAGCTTGAGAAGCACTTGTTTGTGATTTTACTCAAACCATGAAAGAGGACTGTAACCATGAAATGCTCAAAACCATTGAGGTCATTTTCTTCAATATGTGATTTTAGGATAGCTTACATAGTAGACCTTGTTCTTTTGTTTGTTATTGGCTCTACACTATTTTAAAGACAAGGTCATGTCAGGGTCAATTGTACACAATTAGTCCATAAAGTAAGAGCACAGTAAATTACATCCTGGTTCAACCCACAAATGACTTATTGCTGATCGATACAACCACTGTGTATAATTGCTCAACAATCAACTACAATTGGTCTACACAGCATTTACTTTAAAAGATCCAAAAGTTTCTTAACAAAGAAAACACTATGTGGGTTGTGTTAATATTGAAAAATAAAAGGAGAGAAAGGTCTAAAGAGAAGGTGAGTAGGGGGAGATAGAAGAAAATAAGAGGGTGGGAGAGACACATGGTGTTTTACTTTCCTGAACATTAGACTCTTGATCATAACACCTAACAAGACTTTCAGTTCATAATCATTGACCTCCACCAAAGCATCTCCCATCATTCCTATGCCTCCTTTCAATAAACAAGGATGGGACTGGCTTAGAAATGATCAACCATTAGGAACCATGAGGAACAAGAACGAACTTCTGTGAAAAGGGATAAATTACCAGATAAGTTTTCTTAATAAGTTTCTAGATGAATTTCAGTAGATATGTTGCTCTATAATGATAACAATAAGAATCATTTTCTGCCTTTTTAGAAATTAATTTTAAAAGTCACAATACTTGGATGTATGTTTTTAAACTCCTATAAAATTTTTGTCTGGCACTACTTGAAACCTTTCTTTGAGTTTTATATATTTGCAGAAAGCAAGAAACATTTACTCTTCCAGGTCGCCTTCTATACCCAGTCGCTCATTCAGCGGCCCTTCATTCATTATGACTTTCTGTGTCTCCACCATCTTCGTTAACCCGTAGACATTAGTCCTAGACTAGCAGTACAGGATCCTTGGAATTTAGTTTGAACCTAACCCCAGCCTTTCAGGACCTGTAATCAAGCAAAAATACAAGATGGACCACAAATGATAGTAAATAAATGAACATCTTTAACAGCCAAATATGTATACAATATAATACTGAGAATTTTTTTAAAAAACTTACTTTCATAATGAACTTTATGAAACATCAATGTTAAGCTTTTCGTCTTAGGGTTGTTTATCTCTGACCACCAACACAGTAAACATGAATTCTTAAATCAAATATGCCTTTATATGAGGCCATATAAAACATTTAAGATTATTCGCTACAATCAGTGTTTTAACAATAATGTACTTAAATTTTCTGTTTATATGTTTCATCTTCTCACATTCTCTTATTTTCAGACTTTCTGTGATCATATACTTGAGGTTCATCTCTTATAGCCCCATATTTCCAGTCTAACAATTTTAGTATTTTACTTGGAATATTTTGACCATTGACATAGAATGTAATTATTGAAAATATAAATTCTTCATTAGATTACTGTTTATTTCTATTTGACTAATCTTTTTGTGTTTTTTTCTTCTTTCTTAACTTTTTTATTTTTGATTCGTGTTTTATTATTTGGTAAATAACTTTTTACTATTTCAACTTACCCCTCTATCAGCCTATTATTTATACTTTTTTAGAAGTATTCCTAGAGGTTACAACATACGTTCTTAACTACCTACATCCATTTAGAACTTATTAGCTCCAGCACTTCTCTTAAATAGGAGAACTTGAATATATTTTAAATATTTTTAGTTGATATGCATTTTAATTCAACATTTATTTTAAGCCAGTTAAGGCAAGGCATTATTATTATTGTTGCATACAGGTACTATTTATTTATATTTATTCATAATATTAACACTTTTATGTTATTGTTCTTTATTTATTCTTGTATTTGCTTGCTTATATTTGGGAATATTTCTCTTCAGCATGAAGAAAACCTTTTAGTCATTATTTTAGTGTACCTTTGCTATTAACAAGTTATCTCAGATTTTGTTTGTTAATATCTTTATTGAATTTTCAAAGAATAATTTTCTAAATTATTATTTTAGGTTGACAGTGTTATTTAGGGGCTTATTTGTTACTTTGGCATATTAAAGATGCTCTATTGCTTTCTGCCTTTTATTTTTTGTGTTTAAAAGTCAGCGAATATTCTTCTTGCTTCTTTAAAGGTAATGTATTTTTCCTTAGGTTTTAAGATTTTCATTTTATTTTTAATTTTCTGTAGTTTCACTGTGATGATCCTAGGTTTCTTCATATTTATCCTGCTTGAGGTTCACAGAGATTCCTGAATTTATGATTTGCTGCCTTTCATCAGTTTGAAATAAAATACTAAATATTTAAATATGTTTCTAACCTATTCTAGTCCTCTTCTACTTGTGGAACTACATTATTTTAGATTTACTGTGTCCAATATGTTTCTTAATCTCTTTTCTCTATTTTCATATTATTTTTTGTTATCTTGTATTTTCTCCTCTGCTATGTCAAATCTAATGTTAAACTTATCTACTGAATTCTTAATTTCAGCAATTATAATTTTTAGTTCTAGGACTTACATTTGATTTTTTTAGTTACTTTTTTTTTTTTTTTTTTTTTTTTTTTTTTTTTTTTTTTGGTCAAAGATTTAATGTATTCAATCCCAGAGAGAGGGGAATGGAGGGAGAAAGAGGAGAGAAACATGAATGTATGGTTGGGTCTCACGCGCCCCCTACTGGGGACCTGGCCTGCAACCCAGGCATGTGCTCTGACTGGGAATTGAACCAGTGATCCTTTGCTTCACAGGCCAGCGCTCAATCCACTGAACCACATCAGCTCATTTTTTCAGTTATATCATAGCTTCTTATTTTAAAATAGTTTAAGATTCACAAAAAGTTGCAAGAATAGTACAGAGCTCCCATTAACCTGATAATAATATTTGATATTACCAAATACATTATTAAAACCAGACAATAATGTTGATACAATGCTATTAACTATTAATAAAGTTATTCACATTGTGAGTGTGTGTGGGCGTCTGTGAAATGTTTTAATGTGTGTAGATTTAAGTAACTGTCACCTCAACATTTGATTTTTTTAATTAAATTTGAAGTTTTCTCTTGAAATTTATATTGTTCCTCATTTCCAGCTATCTTCTTCAACATTTTAATTACAGTTTTTTAAAATTCTTATTTGATAAGACCCAGCGGTTATTTGAATATTGGAATTATATATTTTGCCTGTTTTTTTTTCTTGATTTTTATTTGTTTATTGGCAGGCTTGATAATATTTTGCTGAAATAATAAATTGTAGCAGCTCTACATGATGTTATAGTTTTCCTGAAATGGTTTGCCCTTTCCTCCTCTAGGCAGAGTCTGAAGTTGATACATTAACACATCTCCTTAAGGACAGATTACAGCTTTGCTCAAGCTCTATATACCTTTGCCTGGACATTCTACCAGATACTATTAACACTGGTGTGTCCTGGACTCCAGTTCTTGCTGCCTTTCCATTACAGGGTAATCAAAGTCCGTGTTCTGTTTTGCAAAGTCTTTCTGCTAAGGTTTCATGGTCTGCTGAAATCCAAGATTTCGGCAAGTGTTTTCAGCAAAAACTGGCCACGTTTTAGGCTTTATTCTCCAGCTTTCTCTGATGACACAGGCCCCTCAAATCTCTAATTTTTGTTTCTCCATCCCCAAAAGACTGCCAAACACCCTGCCTGTTTCTGTGCATCTTAGCAGTGGTCCTCTGCCGAAAACCAGCCTCGGGATTCTTAGCCCCTTGTTGAAGGCCAGAATCCGCAAATGCCCTGAGGGCAAAAAGAGCTGCAGACTGTGAATCACAGCCCTGAGGTTTCCTTCTTTGGGGTGTTTTGGATGCCTCAGTATTTTTCCAATGTCTTCAAATAGATCTTCTTTACTTGAAATTTTAAGTTGTTTTCAGAAAGAGCACTGTTCTCCTACAAACAAATCTCTCATAGTTACATTCCGGAAATCTAGAATTGCTTGACTCTAGATTTTACTTTTGTATGGATGTTGTGAGAAAAAGGCATTATAATAAACAGCAAACATAAACTAAACAAGACAATATCAGAGGATGTAAATGCTGTGACCGAAATTCTGAGGTAGTGAAAGTTCTCACATCTGCGGAAAGTGCATCTTATAAAATGCCTTGACTTCTTATTGTGAAGTGAATGTCTGTGCCCCCCCAAAATTCCTGTATTGAAATTCCCTAGGTGATGGTGTTCGGAGGTAGAAGTTTTGGGAAGTAATTAGGCCATGCGTGAGATTAGTGCCCTTATAAAAGAGATTCCAGAGAGCCCTGGCCCCCTTCTACCATGTGAGGACATGGTGAGAAGGCAGCTGTCTATCAGTCAGGGAGGGGGCCTTCACCAGACATTGAATGAATATGCAGACACCTTGATCTTGGACTCCCAGCCTCCAGAACAATGAGAAATAAATTTCTGTTGTTTAAAAGCCACCCCACGTATGGTATTCTGTTTTAACAGCACGAATTTACTAAGATACTTGTTGAACAAAGCTTTTAGTATCCCCATTTTACAGATGAAAACATCTTAATCTTGGGGTACCATTGTTCACTCCTCAGCAGTCAGAACAGGCTGGGGAAAACTCTGGTAATGAGATATCAGGAAAGGACCACTAAACCTGACCCATAATCATCAGAGATTACACACCTCAGCACAAAGGGCCCTACTAACCAAAATCAGAAAAGAAAAAAAGTCTTCCAAGACTTTTCCATTACATATACTTAGTGCCCGCTAGGAAAAATAGTCACTGGAGGGCACTTTGGTAAATGAGGGAGCCATCCGTTCTGAAGCCCGCTCAGCTGCCATAGCTCGTGCTTCTCCCTAATTCAGATGGCTGGGGAAGCTGGACCCTGGAAACAAGCTTTCCCCACCACTGCACTTTGCTCAGCTCTCTGCCTTACATTATTTCCGAAGCATTAAGCAGCCTGCAACTGGAGAATCCTGCCACTGGGTGACATCTGTAACATCTGACAACATTTAGAAGACACTGCAAGGGTAAAAGAGCACTTTTTTGAACAGAGACATAAATAATTCTAAGGAAGAAATTAAGTTAAAAGGCTTTTCTTTCCCTGAATGGATTTGCAGAATTTGGCTTCCCAGCCAGGCTGCTATGAGGTCTATTTCAGGGAGCTCAGGAGGCAACTGAGCAGTTGACACTGAGGCATGAGGTGCTATGCAGAAAAGGGGCAAAAAGAGAACTCCCAGCTGTAAGGGTGCAGGTGAATGTCCAGCGAACAGGGGATGCAGGGTATAGCATAATTATACTTCCGGGTACCTTTAGTGTCTGCAGCAAATGGAAAGGGGACAGATTCTGGGTGTCTGTTCAGGATGGAAAGCCTCTTAATCTCCATAGATGTTTATCAAGATCTTGGGAAGCTGCACATAACCATCTCCTGCCAAAACATTCCCAGACATTCTTCTCCTTATCATCCCCGCTTGGCAAGATTAGGAAAGACTGAGCTTGTCTTCCCAAAGTCAGCATCCATGCTAGGAAAAGTTAAAAAGAATTAAGAGTCTCAGCTTCTTTCCAAAACTTACTGAAACTGCTACCAGACCTTTGGCAAGAACAAGAATTCCCATTTCTTCTCAACTCTGGCTCTTAGCACAGAGTGGTGCTGAAAGGAGGCATTCCACGGAAGCCTTCCAAGGATTGTCAGGTCTACCATCTGAGGCTGCCCGGATTTAGGGTGTAAGAGGGACTGCATATGAGCAACAGAACCCAACCTCTTACCTCCCACCACAAGCCAGTCTCAGCCATGTGCATCGAGCAGAGGCTGCAGCGCAGAGTAGGCATTAGGAAGGAACAAGACATCCCAACATGCTCCATTCCATAATCTCCACACAAGGAGGGTGTGCAGTAGGCTGAGTTTGAATTCTAGAATGCTGGCACTGGAAGGGGCCTTCCGCTTCAAGGATCAACTAAAGATTATTTACTTTACAGATGAGGATGCTGTTTCTTCAGACTGAAGATTTTGATCACAGCTACTTAATAACAGGGACACAAATTCTATAAAGACCTAGAGTGTAAAGATTTAATCATCACGGTACCTACAATGCCTAACAAGTACCAGCACAGAGTAGGTGTCTACTATGATCCAGACCTGTATTAAATCTCAGGAGGTATACAGAGATGGATACAATACAGCCCCAGCCAATGAGGAACATACTACCTCGTGGGAAACATAGGAACATAACATAAAGTTATAAAGCAATGTTTTGTTCATGCTTCCATAAACATGTAAATAAGGTACCCAGTATGGAATCCAGGGGAAATAAATATCGTCGCTTATGACTTTCCAATAACTAGGCACCTAACATTCCAGAACAGGTATTGAGAATAAAATGATGATGCATAAGATATAGTCCCTGCCCTAAAAGAGCTTACCATCTAGTTCAAACCAATAGAAATAATTCCAATACATTGTAGTAAATGGGGACATGAGTAAGTACAGGGCACCTTGGGAACACATGGGAAGGGCATATTCCCAGGCTAAGGGGAGGCAGGAAAAGATTTCCTATGAACATGATATGCAAGTTGCAATGAACGGTTAGTAGAATTTAGCCAAGTGAAGGCAAGGGAGGATGCAGATGAGCCTAAAGACATCCCAGGAAGTAGAAGGTGCATGGTTAAAGCTTGACATATTTATGATAAAGCACAAACTTTCAAAGAAAAGACAAGTAAAATATTTGTAAGGAAAAGGGGACTTGGACTGCAAGCCACAATTTATCCATTAGGTGTTAAGTAGTTTGTCCAATGTTGGGCAAAGCTAGAACCCACAGAAAAATTTTTAAAAAGGGAATAAAAAGATTGGGCTTTTCTTTAGATCCTCTATGCAAACAGGACAAAACTGAAGGCAAGACTTCCTATTAGAGGGTTGCTGAAACGGTTCAGATGAAAATAGTGATAATATATATGAACATCATAACAATCACCTGAATTGTTAAGTTGGTAATTCTATAATTAAAAAATTTTCCTGAATGACATTGGTCCAAAATAGTGTTGTAGGAATAGAGGGGAAAAAATCAGTAAGTGGTATTAAGTGGATATGGTTGGCAGAACGTAGTAATTGATTAAATGTAGGAATGAAGAATAGAAAAGAGCCGAAGCTGATCCCTGGTTTCTGGGTTGAGCAACGGAGTTGTGCCATTTACTGTTTCTAGAGAGGAAAGAGGGAACAAAGTATGAGGAGTCTTGAGAAGAAATTACCAGAAGACAGCAGTGGGACTGAGTGTAGAAGTTACATTGTAGTTTTTCAGAAAAAGAACAAAATAGCCATAAAACCATGTTTCATATGAGTCTGTTATGATACAATGGCTAAAATATCATATTCACCTTTGACACACACTGAAGAAAGATAAAGAGAAGAGAGAGGCCAATTAAGTTCATTACTGCAGAAATCATCCTGGGAAACGCCTGGCAACTATTTCTCTAGAATGCAGTTCTCCTTGTTCTACTGAAGACGTACATTACGTGACGGAGGTAGAGGACGTGCCGCAGTTGGACAACAATCATTAGAAAGGCACACACACAGTGGACATTCCCACTGCTATAACTGTCCTAGGAGGGTCTTTCTGCAGGGGCATTCCCAGCTGCCTTCCGTGTAAAGGAAGAAAGAGAGCGAAGGAGAGTCGGCAAATCCAATAAAGATGGATGGAAGGGATTGAGACAAAGGCACCTGCCGGTGTTGTGTCAGCTCCAGCTTGCCAGCTCAGAAACAAACTCATTAATTAGCTGCCAGCTTAGACTGAAATAACCCCAGTGTAAACACTCCCACACACCCAGCTCTCAGTGAGACAAACAGCCCTAGGGTGCACACACCATGGGTGCTGGCAGCCAATGGAATGCATGCATAGACAGCTCTGCCGCGGCCCAGAATGATTCTCCCCGAAGGACAGGCTGCTGGCAGCTCAACTTCACCCAGGACCCTGCCATTTCACATTTTGTGTAGGATGGTCGGACAAAGCAGATCCTTGGCTGTCTTTCAAGCACTGCAACCAGTCTCTGTATTTTCTATCCAAGGTCTTCAAGCAGAACAAAAACATTAACTTTTGTTACTCACAGACACACACACAAACACACACACACACACACATACACACACACACGGCCCGTCTTGTTGATGCTCTCCAATACTTTTAGATCATGAGCTCACACAGGACATGGGCCAGCTTTGCCTACAATCAGAGAGTAAACTCATCATTTGACCCCAATCTAGTCATCTCCCGGTGGATCTCGTCTCAGAGCACAGCCCTACCTTCCTTCTGGTTGCTCCCTCCTAACTCTTGCTCATCCTCTGCCCTCAGTCACCTGGCCTCAGCTCCCCTGTCCGGACAATCACTATGTCCTCAGTATTCTAGATCTGGCCACCTCTGTGGTCACATTTTCTCCATCCCTGGTGGTCCAGCTCTAGTGCCGGCCCGTGCCAAGTCTCTCCCAGATTTCCACAGCAGGCCTCTCACGGCCAGCCTGCCTGTCCTGGACACATTCTCTACACTAAAGTCATAAATGTCATTCTAACACACAAAGATGAAAACATCAATATGTTCAGAATTTTTCAGTGTATTCCCATCGACTCTAAGTAGAAATTCTTTAACAGGACCTATACAATATGTTTATATTAAATAACACAACCCTTTAACACAACCCTCAATAATATGTTTTTTTTCTTATATTTTCAACTCGATTCACCCTCACACCCACTTTGTGCCACATTCCATTTGGTTCCCCACGTGCACCTGCTCTCTCTTCCTTTGAGGCCTCCAGAGATCTTCTTACTTCCCTCATCTGAGCTCATTCTCTCCCCACGAGTTCACCGGACAAACTTTTACACATCCTTCCTCTTTGAGCATACGTTTCACTTCTTCCAGGACACTTTCTCTGATGAAATTCTTGAAAGTATCGCACCTTCCATGAAGTGCACTTGGATCCTTGCCATAACAAATTGTCTTTTACTGCCTGTTTCTCTCTGTTTCACACTGGAGTGTAAGGCTTTTGAGAGCAGGGATGTTGTCTGCCATGGTCACTGTGTAGAGTTAGTCCTAGTCACTGTACCTGGAAGAGAGTTGACCCTTAACAAATATTTACTGGGAAAATCAATGACCAGGGGATGGTAACTAAGAAGAAATTCAGTGAAGCTAATTTGGGTGCAAGCAAGGGAACCCACATCTAGCCAATTTAACCAGAAGAGAATCCTAGGGAAGGATTGTGGGTACTCAGGTGGGAAATGTACAAAAACCAAGGCAGCCTTAGATGTCAAAGAAGCAAGAAAGTAGTAGTCATGTGACAGAAACATTTGGTCAAATGAATGAGCCCAGGCATTTTTAATCTCTTTTTTACCCAGCTTAAGATTCCAATGTATGAGAGGGGATAAAGGATGAACCTTTATGTCCTGTGCCTGAACTTGCTTAGAGGATGGCAGAGAACCTGGTTAACAGCTCTCGTGGGCTATTTGTGATGGGGAAGAAGGAAATTGCCGTATCTCAAAGAAGGGAGGGGATTATAGGAACAAGTATAAAGGACACATGGTCAAAAACTAAGGGGGGTGGAAAGGGGAGGGAGGTGGGGAGCACTGGGGGGTGGTCTGGGATGGGAGTGAAAGACAGAAAACTGTACTGAAAAACAATTAAAATAAAAAAAATAAAATAAAAATAAAAATAAATAAAAATAAAAGAAAGAGGGTAGGAGTTAGAGGCCAATGCTGACAAATGCCCGTAAACTGGCAATTCTGACTTCTCATTAATAATATTTAGAGACCACGTTTACTAGTTCTTAGATTCAGGCTTGGAGGTTTGGTGGGGAAGGGAGAGAGAAAAGGCCAGTATGATACTAGGAATGATTTATGAGAAGGGAGAACTTATTTCTCCCATAGGATGTAATACTGATTCTCTGCACAAAGGTCACAGAGTTAAGAGGCATCAGTAGGAGTTTAGAAACACCAATAATTGACAATTCACCAAAAGATGGATTATAGAATGATTCTTTAGCCATCCAAAAAGTCTTAAGAAGTGACTTAGTAACTCTCTTCATTAAAGATTAATATTACACAGATAATTTTACCTTTTCCTTTTTTCTAAGATTTAAAGAGTGAGTAGGTCTAAACGAAGTGTGAAGAATTAAGACTTTATCCAGGACGCGTGCATTGAAAATGGGTCTGTGCCTTATGCTCTTAGACACATCCTTGTGTCTTGTGCTGCGTGCAGTGGGGAGCAGCAAGCAGAAGCATGCACTTTAGATTCAGAGAAATCAGGGCTTTGCCTCACATGACCATGTGACATGGAACACGTAATCACTCCAAGCCTCTGTTTCTTTTCCCTACACCAAGTCTAGTAGTGTTTCATTCCCTCGTTGTTTGGGTTTCACAGGACCCTGTCCGTAAAACACTGAGAAGAGTTGCTGATGAGTAATAAGTTCTCAATGAATAACAACTAAGATTCAGTAAATATGTGTTAATTATGATAACAATTTTTAATACAAAAGTTACTAAGCAATAAAATCTTTTTTTCACAAGCATGTTCCAGAAACTTGCCTTTTTCGGATATTTTTTTAAAAAATAAAAGAAGTCAGCCCTTCCTGTGTGATTTAATTGAAGCGCCCCCTGAGGGCAGGAGCAGGAGCTGAAAGGCATCTTGCATTCTTGCCCCTCCTCTCGTGCCTCCCACCCATCCTCAGGAAACCAGCCTCCTGCCTGCAGCCAGAAGCGTGTCTCATCGTTTTTAGAGGGAAAATCAGTCAGCTCAGCACCTTCAGAAGCTGCTTCAGATACCAGGCTTCTGCCTGACCCCTCCGTCTCCTGTCTGACCTGCCGTGGTCCCCAAATATAGACTGGCTATTTTCCAGTTGCATGTATCTACTGGGAAGAATAAAACAAACATACACGAACTGTGAAAAGAGAAGGACATTGAAACAAGAGGTAAACAAGGAGGCAATGGACAGAGATCAAAATTCCTGAAAGTCCCACACTGTCTGACAGGATCCAGTATCTGCTGACTTCGCAAGAGGTCTGTCTGACATTCTAAGCCCCAATTTTCTCGAGACTCAGAGAGCTTCCAGATAAGCAACTACAGCACTGTTTGCAAACCTGCTGTTCAGCATACTGCAAGCCCCTGAGCACACCCTGCCAC
>PVKM010044664.1:0-12167 GCA_004027735.1 Carollia perspicillata | reverse complement strand
CCCATGGTCAGTCATCACCCATACTGCAGCAGCCATCATCTTCAGACAGACCACTCCCCTCCAGGCAACAGCAGCCTGAGGAGGAACATGAGCCCCAACATCAGAGGGGATTCTGCCCTCTCCTATAAGGCCTAAGGCTGTAGCTGAGTGTAGAATGGCTAGATTAACAATTGAAGGATGTAGACAGGGACAGTAGATCTCTGGAAGTCTCGAACAGGCTGCCTAAGATTAGAATGGGTCAACATCTGACATCACCAGAGGTGGATCCAGAAAGGAAAAACAGTGGTAAGAACTTGAGATACTGAGAAGAAATCTACTGTGTTCTTCTCCCTGATTAGTGATATTGTCTTCCTGCATAACTTTTTAACATTCATTTGTTGTCCATCGAGTTTGCACATATTAAGTCACTAGATTTTATTCTATAGTTTAGTTCTCTCCTTTCTTATAATAGTCTTGATCTCTGTACTCCCTTATCAATACTGGTTCATTTGTTGTTGATAGTGGGATGTCAGGGGAGGGATATATTGCGGGATGTGCTTTTGTTCCCTGTGTCATGGTTCTGTTTGGGCAGTATCTGCACTACAGCATACGAGACGGGGTGGGCACAGTGACTCTTAGTCAAACAAGAAGAGGGAAGGATTTCCCAATGAAAAACCCAACAACAATCAATACCCAGTTATATCTGGGTATTGATTATGTCAACATAAATGGCATAAAGGGTTTCCCAAGGGCACCAAGTTTAGGATATGAAGGAGAGTGCATCACTGAGTCTCACTGGTCTCACACTGTAAAAGTTCATACCAACAACTCAGAGAGTCAAAACAGGTCATCTTAAGAAGCAAAGACAAAAAAAAGTAATCTCACAAATAATGGGAAGACAAGGAAACCCCAAATTAAGGGATAGAAGGAATCCTCAGAAAGAATGCTCAATGAAATAGAGGTTATTCAACTATCAGATGTTGAATTCAAAACAATGGTTTTAAAGAAACTCAATGAGCTCACTGAGAATTACCAAAAACTACAGAGAAGCTATATTTAACTTACTGCAAATTACCCCAACATGAAAAAAAGGACATAGAAATAGTCAACAGGAGCCAAGAAAAAATGAAAAAAGTACAATTTCTGAATTGAAGAACAGAGTAAAAAGAATCAAGTCAGGCTAGATGAATTAGAGGATTGAATCATGAGCTGGAGGACAAACACTCCTAGGAAGAGAAAGAAAAGGAAAAGACTCAAAAGAGTGTTAAAGAAAATGTAGGACAACATAAAACATATAATATCGATATAAAAAGGATACCAGAAGGAGAAGGAAAGGGGCAAGGGATAGAAAACCTGTTGAAGAAGTAATGATGGAAAACTTCTCTAATTTGATGAGAAAAAAGTCACTCGAATCCCAGAAGTATAGAGGGTCTCAATCAAAAGGAACCCAAAGAGGCCCTGTCCAAGACACATCATAATTAAAATGACAAAATTCCAAGACAAAGAGAAAATCTTAAAGTCAGCAAGAGAGAAACCAGATGTAATACACAGGGGAGCCCTGATCAGGCTACCAGTTGAGTTTTTAACGATAATGCTCCAAAAAATGGCAAGAAATATACCAACTAATGAAAAGCAAGGCCTGCAATGAAGACTACTACTCAGCAAAGCTCTCAACTTAAATGGAAGGCCAAATAAGGAGCTTCCTGTACAAAAGGAGCCTCATAGAATATATCCACTCCAAACTAGCTCTGCAAGAGATGCTAATGGGACTGCTTTAAGAAAAGGAATAAAAAGAGTGAGAGAGAGGAAAACAGGTACAAAGGGAGTAAAATCACAATGAATAAGTACCTATTGATAATACCTTTAAATGTAAGTAGATTAAATGCTCTAATCAAAAGACATAGGGTAGTTGAATGGACAAGAAACCATGCCCCACACATATCCTGCATAAAACAGACCCAGTTCAGGTCAGAAACCCCACACAGACTAAAAGTGAAGGGTTGGAAAGAAGTATTCCAAGGAAATGGACAAGAAAAAATGCTGGGGTAGCAATACTTATATCAGACAAACAGACTTCAAAACAAGGGCCAGAAAAGAGACAGAGAAGGATACTTCATAATTCTCAAGGGCAGAATCCATAAAGAAGACACACATTATAAACATAAAGGCACCCAACCTTGGAGCACCCAAAGGTATAAGGAAAATCTTTGAGGACTTCAAGAAAGATATAGGTAGCAACACACATGTACTAGGGGATATTGACATCCCACTGTCAACAAATGATAGATCTTCCAAACAAAATATCAACAAGGATATTGTGGCATTGAAGAACACCTTAATCAATGGATTTACCAGAGATTTTATATATATATATATATGTATAATATAGTATATATATATTACTATATATACAGTATATATGTAGCAATATATATTATATTATATATAATATAATATATATTAGTAATATATATAAATATATATTTATGCATATATAAAAATATAAATATATATATAAAGCAATATATATTACTAATATATAATATATTACTAATATGTATAATATATATATTACTAATATATATATAGTATATATAAACTATATATACTATATATAGTATATAAAGTTTATACTATATATAGAAACTTTCATCCCAAAGAAACAAAATACACATTCTTTTCAAATGCACATGGAACATTTTCAAAGATAGACCACATGAAAAGACACAAAACATGCACCAACAAATTTAAGAACATTGAAATCATTTCAAGCATTTTCTTGGGCAACAAGGAACTGAAACTAGAAACCAACCTCCAGGAAAAAAACTCAAACCCCTCAAATTCATGGAGATTAAATAGCATGCTGTTAAACAATGAATGGGTTAATAATAAGATCAAGGAAGAAACCAAAAAGTTTCTGGAAAGAGATGAAAATGAACTCACAACAGTCTAAAATTTATGCGACACACCAAAGGTAGTCTTCAGAGGGAAGTTCACAGGAGAGATTAGAACTCAAAACTCAGTGATACAAAGAATTATAAGAAATTAATATGAAGAACTATATGCCAAGATATTTGAAAACCTGGGTAAAATGAATACATTTCTAGAAAAACATAGTCTTCCAAAGCTGAATGAACAAGAAGCAGAAAGCTCTGAATAGACTGATAACGGCTGGGAAAATAGAAGCAGTAATCAAAAATCTCCCAGCACAAAAAGCCCTGGACAGCATTGTTTCACAGAAGAATTTTACAAAATATTTAAGGAAGAGCTTACCCCTATCCTTCACAGACTATTTTGAAAAGTCCAAGAAGAAGAAAGACACCCAAACTCCTTTTTCAAAGCCAGCATCATCCCGATCCCCAAACCAGATACAGACACAACAAAGAAAGAAAACTACAGACCAATATTGCTGATGAACAAAGATGCTAAAATCCTCAACAAAATATTGGCAAACCACATCCAGCAATATGTTAAAAAGATCATCCATCATGATCAAGTGGGATTCATCCCAGGGATGTAAGAATGGTACAATAGCTACAAATCAATCAAAGTAATATACCACCTAAACAAAAGGAAAGACAAAAGGAAAGATAATGATATGAGATGATCATATCAACAGATGCAGAAAAAGCATTTGATAAGGTACAGCACCCATTTATATTAAAAACAATCAGCAAAGTGGGAATAGAAGGAGCATTCTTCAACACAATGAAGGCCATATATGAGAGACTTACAGCCAACATCATACTCAATGGGCAAAAAAGAAAAGTTTTCCCACTAAGATCAGGAACAAGAAAATAATGTCTGCTTTCACCACTCCTTTTCAACATTTTATTGGATGTCCTGGCCTCAGTGATCAGAAAAGAAAAAAACATCATCCAAATTTGAAAGGAGGAAGCAAACCTATCATTATTTGGAGATGAATTTAAGGTCTACATAGAAAATCATGTAGATCCTGCAAAAAAAACCTACTCAACCTAATAAGTGAATTTGGCAAAACAGTGGGACACAAAATCAATATTCAGAAATCAAAGGCACTTTTGAACACCAATAATAAAATATCAGAATCAGAAATCAGGGAAAAAATCCTATTTCTTATAGCAACAAGAAAATGAAATACCTCGGAATAAACCTAACCAAGGAGGTAAAAGACCTGTACTCAGAAAACTGCACAACATCGATGAAAGAAATTAGGGAAGACACAAACAAATGGAAGGATATACCATGCTCATGGATTGGAAGAATTCACATCATCAAAATGTCTGCATGCAAAGCAATTTATAGATTCAATGCAATCTCTATTAAACTACCAATGACATATTTCACACATATAGAACAAACATATTAGAAATTTATATGGAACCATCAATGACCCTGAATAGCTTCAGCAATTTTGAGAAAAAAGGGCAAAGTGAGAGGGATCAGAATACCTAACATCAAACTATATTACATGGTCTCAGAAATCAAAACAGTCTAGTACTGGCCTTAGAACTGACACATAGATCAATGGAGCAGAATAGAGAACCCAGAAATAAACCAAAGTCTCTATGATCAATTAATAGTCAACAAAGGGGGAAGAAACAATAAACGTAATAAAAATAGCCTTTTCAACAAATGGTAGTGAGAGATCTAGAGCTCTACATGCAAAAAAAAAAAAAAAAAAAACCCCAAAAAAACAAACTGGATCACCAAGTTACACCATATAAAAAAACAAACAAACAACTGAAGGTGGGTAGGAAATTTATGCATGGGTCCTGATACCATTAAAGTCCTAGAGGAGAATGTAGGCAGGAAAATCCCAGATATTCCATGCAGCAATACTTTCACTGATATGTCCCTTAGGACAAAGGACATAAGCGAAAGAGTTAATGACTGGGACTTCATCAAAATATAAACCTTCTACAAGGCTAAAGAAAACAGCAAAATGAAAAGGGCACCAATTATATGGAAAAGTGTATTTGCAAATGATACCTTGGACAAGGGTTTGATCTCCAAAAGTATATAAAGAACTCACACTCCACTCCAGGAAGACAAACAACACAATTGAAAATGAGCAAAGGACCTGAAGAGCACTTCTCCAAGGAGGACATACAGAGTGCCCAGAGACATATGAAAAGATGATCAGCTTCAGTAGCCATCAGATAGATGCAAATTAAAACCACAATGAGATACTACTTCACACTGGTGAAAATGGCCATCAGAAACAAACCGAGAAACAACAAATGTTAGAGAGGTTGTGGAGAAAAGAGAAACCTAGTACACTGTTGGTGGAAATGTGGACTGGTGCAGCCACTGTGGAAAACAGTATGGAATTTCCTCAGAAAACTAAAAATGGAACTGCCTTTTGACCCAGCAATTCTACTGCTGGGATTATACTCTGAGAATCCTAACACAAGAATTCAAAAGAACCTATGCACCCCAATGTTCATACCAGCACAATTTACAATAGCCAAGTGCTGGAAGCAGCCTAAGTGCCCATCAGTAAGTGAGTGGATCAAAAACTGTTGTATATTTACATGATGGAATACTATGCAGCAGAAATAAAGGAGGAACTCCTACCCTTTGTGACAGCATGGATGGAACTGGAGAACATTATGCTATGTGAAATAACCTAGATGGTGAATGACAAATATCATACGATCTCACATCTAAGTGGAACCTAATCAACAAAAAAACAAAGAAGAGAAATATGGCCAGAGACATTGAAATGAAGAACAAACTGACAGTAACCAGAAAGAGATGGGAGGAGATAACAAGGGAGGAAGGGGGAAGGGTCATCAAAAAACATGTATAAAGGACACATGGAGAAAACCAAAGGGTGGTAGGATTGGTGGGAGGTGAGGATGGCTGTCATCAGGAGGAGTTGTCTTGGCAAAATGTAAACAATGTATCTGAACAACAATAAAAAAGAAAAAAGAAAGTTATTAGTGAAAAAGAAAAACGTGTGCTTTATTTGTACTTTTAAAACAAATGAATATTTCTGCCAACCCAATAGTTTACTGACTTTACATGTCCACCTTTCAACAAAATTTTATATGTTTCAGTGGATGAATTGTAAGTTCTTAGTGAAAGGATGTGAAATCATTAGAAACCCCAAATTATATGTTTGTGTGTCTGAGACGGAGTCACTATATCATGAAAGAATCCTTCAGGCAATGTGGCAATATAGTTCAGTTTATAAATCAAACTAAAGTGTGTAAGAGGAGGCAATTCTTCAATGACCCTATAATTTAACCACTTCCATAATATTTGTGAGAATGAGAGATCAATTTATAATTTTATTTCATCACTTTACTTATATAACTCTTAATATTTACACAAACTCACCTTCCAAGGCACTAAGAAAGGTAGAATTTCATATTACCAAATAAAAACAACTTACCTAGTACTTCACTATAAAATTGATCCCAGTCTTTATGAAATATTTGAAACCAGAAGTCAAAATAAAGCACATACACCATATTTTTTACCCTCTCGATGAATGTCATTTTATCACTTAATTCTGACAAGATAATAGGTACATAGGATGGAGGGAATGGAAGTCCTCCACTCTGCTTTTCAACTGCATAGCCAGGAAAGTAGCGGAGACTGTACACAAAGGGTATTTGAAGTAGCTCAGCCAGCAGTTCACCACAGGGTCCAATGGCATCTGCGAGAACGACATCAAACTTTTCTTGCTGTAGTTTTGTCATAAGTTTCTTGTTCAAAACTGCATCTTTACAGAGCTTTAGAATAGAATCAGTGTATTCCAAAAATATGTCTTCCATTAGTGAAAAATAAGTCCAAAATGTATCTTTAGGCATATATGTCCATGTAGAGATCAGCTGCACGAAAAGGTCCTGAAAATCATCTTTCTTAAAAGATGTAGGATAAATCTCAAATTTAATAGCAGATGGTTTACTGGGATCAACAAGAATTGATACTGACGATGTCAGAACAGTCACTCCATGACCTCTCTGGACAAGTTCATCCAGGATGATCTTCATATTGATCCAATGGCTATATTCGGTGGGCCACACCAGCACCTTTCCACAACCCCCAGGGCTGAACTGACAACTCAGCTGTAGCAGCAGAAGAACTGGAATCCATTTCATAGACATCCTGCTGGAACACATGCTTCTTTCCAAACTGATGATCCCTTTTGTCATTGCTCATGTTTATCTAAGGAGATGTTTACATTTTAACTTTCTAATCAATCAGGAAGTTAATATACAACTCCTACACCTCAAAGTAAATATAGTATCCTCATATAAACCATCGGAGTATTCACAGAGAAGTTGGAAAAGCTAATGTAGATGATCTTATTTTTAAACAAGTGCATTTAATATGTGTTCTATGATTGTAAGTGCTAGCAATGACCTTGAGTGTGTGAGTCTGTCATTTCTACTTAAAGGCTCTTCTATAAGTAGAAAAGGAAAGGGCATAACCAGAAATACAGAAATGTAAGTAAAGAAAAAAATCACAGGTATATTTAATGAGTATGGCAAATCCAACATTAAAAAAGCTAGTATGAAAGTCAAAAGGATAAATGTATGTAACCTAATTCAATATACAATAATAAGAGGATGCACAACTCAGAAATATCTCAAAGATGAAGTTGATAAAATGTGGAAGAGAAGGTAAACAATAATTCATGTAGAATATATTTGAACTTAAATGCATATTAGCTTAATGTGGATTGCTATAGATATAGAAGGGTATACATAAACATGATGATGACTATAAAACATAATCCTAAAAAAGGTATACAAAGAACAAAGAAAGGAATACATGCAAAGTAATGTAGAAAAGCATCAAACCACAAAGGAAGTGATTAAGAGAAAAAGAAAAGAACAGAGGATTACTATAACAACAAAAATGATTAACAAATTGTCAATAGGTACATAGCTGTAAATGATTACTTCAAATTTAAATGTATATTATAGTGCAATAAAAAGACATAGTAGTTGGGAACTGGTCTGCCTGGTTTCAGGAGTTGTAACCACCCTGCTGTGGCTAAGGCTGAGTGAGAGACCTCTGGACTGTGAGCCACTGAGGAAGCAAAGCTTATCTCCCTGGCAGGAGCACTGCTTCTGCCATCTCTAGCCCTCAGTGCTTGGTCAGTTAGTCAGAGTCTATGGGTATGACCCCTCAGAGGAGAGGCAACCCAAGCAGACATGATCATGTGGGAGGCCATCAAGACAGGACTCAGTGGAGGCTGCAGCAAAGGGGGCAAAGGACCCTCACCCCTCCCCTGCCCCAGCTATTTTGACATAGCCCAAGTCCCCTTTACATCTGGAGAAGCTGTGGGAGAAGTGCTTCCTGGCTGTAATCCACTTAAGCCTGAATCTTGACTGGGAAGGGGTGCAGTCCTCTCCTAGCTGGAGAGGTTTCTGGGGTGATTCACATAGGTAAGAATATGTAAAATCCTGTGAAGCCTGCTTTTGTTTAGAATGCTCTCAATTAAATAAGGATCCAAGAAAAAGGTGAGTTTGTTCCTCAAAGTTTTATGGCTCTTTAGCTATCTGACCCTGACTCAAAATAGGCCCTCAGATTTCTTTGTTATCTATTATTTGGCCCTTACTACTTGACATTGATTGATGAGCTTTACCTATATCCCTGTGTGTTACAAACCTAATAAATACGATTGAGGATTCGTGGCCTTTCCCCCTTGAGAGACTAGTCCCTTTCCTCCCCAAGCAAACTGTGGCATCCACCAATCGTGAGAACACATGTCGGAGACTTTCAGGATTTCAAAGATGTTACTTTATTGGCCAAAGCTTTACTTGCACAGGGGCGAGCTCTCCGAATGTGTCCGGAGACACAGTGCTCCTTAGAGCTGCAAATGAGAGTCGCACCCTTAACGCTTACAGCTAGGGTTTTATGGAAGCAAGCAAGCATATTACAGAAGCGAATGAGGCCGTTACCTATTGGCAGCCGGACTGCATGTTCAGCGCGTGGATAATCCTGTGATTGTCTGGGCTATCCATGCTGGGCTTGTGATCAGCACGTGGACAATCCTGTGATTGGCTGGACTATCCATGCTGGGCTTGTGATCAGAAGGCTGGGGTAACTGTCTGGTTGGTTATCTGCTAGGTCAGTTCTGCTTACTCTGCCTCTCTTATCTTCCTGGTGTACAAGCCTAAAGATCAGCCTGGGTAGTGGTGTTTTTTTTTGGCATTGCTAAGCTAATTTTCTTAACACTAACTTCCTAAGTAGCTTTCTTTGACCTCTACATTTCCCCATTCCCTTTGGCAGTGAGTCAAACCTTTGACTCTTCTTCAGAAGGGAGTATAGTATAGGGCTGAGAGAGTACCATAAGCTTAACTACTTCTATTCTTTCCTTAATAAAGGTTAAAATTTTATTTAACACTACGGGTCCTATGGTTAACACTAATAGCAATACTAAGAGGGGTCCAGCTATAACAGATATTAGAGTGGTTAACCAAGGGGATGCCTTAAACATAGAAGCATACCAATTAGAGTTTTCTTCACTTTTCTCCCTATCTCTTAGTCTTTTGGTCAGGATCTTGATGTTTTCTCTTATAACTCCTGAATGGTTAGCATAGAAACTACATTCTTCGCCTAAGGCAGCACAAAGTCCTCCTTGCTGTAGAAAAAGGAGGTCGAGCCCCCGCCTATTCTGCAGTGCTACCTCAGCAAGGGAGTCTACTTGGCACTCCAAATAGATAACTTGATCTTGGAGAAGAGAAATATCCTTTGAAAAAGTCTGTGACAACTGTCTAAGACTATTTTCTCCATGAATAAAGGCACCTGTACCTACAGCAGTAGATCCTAATATTCCAACGGTTGCTAGTATTGGCACAAGGAGAGGAGGGGCTCTCCTGCTTTGCCTTAGTGGTGCTATTAGAAAATCTGGGTTTCCCCCATACAAATATACTTGTGGTATGATATAGGCACTGACACATAACTCAGGGTTGGCAGGAATGATGCACTTGGATATACCTTGGGTACATATGAACCATAACCCTTCTGATGCCTTTGTAACCGAAGGGGGAGCCCTACCTCCAGGCAAGACTTCTTGGTTCAGACAATAGTCACTATAGTTAGATCCTGCTAGGGTAAAACCTGCAAGCAAGTAGCAGGTTTCCTTTCCATGAAATTCTGCCAAGGTAAAAGAGTTGTCGGTAAGGCAATCCTCCACCCGATTGCGTGGCTCTGAACTTGAGCCCTGTAGGGACATAGTGGTGGGGGCTATCTCACCTCCTGCTGAGGTGTTAGCCCCTAGGCCAACATAAAATGGAGGCCGGGGGCTCAGGCACAACCAACAGGACTCAGTAATCTCAGGTTGAGTAGCATTAAAGAAGGGGAAGACTTTGTCCAATAGATTGAGGGCAGATATGTCCTGGTGATGTGGCCTCTCTAGAAGGGGGTTAGGAGTATGTAGAGGCTCACGATGGCTAGGTTTTTCTTCTCCTATTGAACTTGTAGGTGTGGGTGCTATCTCTGTATTTGGGGTTTTAGGTACACCAGGAGCAGGGCTGACAGAGGGCTTAGGCGGTCTGGGCAGCAGCCCATTTCCTTTTCCGTGGAAAGAGTGGCTTATTTCTTGTGGGGAGTTTTCTTACGGTAAAGAGAGTACCTGTATCTAGTCCATTTATATATAATCTTAAACCCCAAGTTCTTCCTTTAATCCATTCTGGATCTTTTGGGTCTTTGACAATTACAATGGTGGGGTTACATCTATCCGATTGACAGTCTGGGCTAAACCCTTGGGAGCTTCTGGGCAGTCTGTTTAGGGTGATATGCTTATCCTCCCCTCCACCTGGGGCCCATGTTTTAGCTAATGTTTCACATCCCCAAGCTTTACAATAATAATCACTAGTGGACCCACATTCCTGGCGCCTCCCCACCGGAGGTTCAGGACATCCATAGTGGGGAGTGTAGTATAGAGCCTGGTTTAGGAGCCCGTTTGGGAAGCAGTCTGTGTCTGCATCCCCCTCCAATGGGTATGGTTCATGGGTGTACCTTGCCTTAAGTCCTGGAGTATCACAGAGTTTGTCATTGAAAAGTTTGGAGAGATCTGTCTGCAAGTCTGGTGGGTGACCTCCCCAAGTATGATTGGGAGCAATCACTGTCCCATCCACTGTCCTTATTAGTGCCCATTCTTGGTACTCAAGTCCACAACCAGGTGTCCAATAAAGGATAAATAATCCTGTGCACTCGAGAAGGTAAGCTTTAGAGGCTTGTCTGGGTCCCTCTTGACTCGCCATTCTCGGGTGGCCTCACCTGGCACCTGGGCTGGTTTGACGTGGGAGAGGTGGATCCAATATGGTTTCTCAGCCACCCAGATGGCAGTTGGGGCACTTAGCAGTACCTGGTAGGGCCCGGTCCAATGGGGCTCTAAGTTCCCTCATCAATGATTGAGAATCCACACCCACTGTCCTGGGTCAGGTGGCTCTGGTAATTTGGCGCTGTCAGCCTTGCCTGACTGGGCTGTCTGCAGGATGGTCCGCACTTCACTCCGGATATGTTGCAGAGCCTGTAGGGACTTGAGGAAATGGTGGTTAGAGAGTTCCAGTTCCTCTCTTGTTAATTGAGGCACCAGGGGTATGGGTTGCCCAAACAGAATTTCATAGGGAGCCCACTTCTTAAGGTAGGGAGTACACCTCACCCTAAAAAGGGTGAAAGGGAGTAGCTCAACCCAGTTTTCGCCGGTCTCCTCTCTTAACTTAATTATGGTTTCTTTTAAAGTCCTATTCATTCTCTCTACTTGTCCTGAACTTTGGGGTCTGTAAATGCAATGCAGTTTCCAATTAATACCTAACCTTGCAGCTAGTTCCTGAGACATCTTAGATACAAATGCAGGTTCATTATCTGACCCTATAGCTAAGGGAATGCCATATCTAGGTATAATTTCTCTTAATAACACTTTGCAAACTGTTGAGGCAGTTTCTCCTCACGTGGGGAAGGCTTCCACCCATCCTGAGAAGGTGTCTACTAAAACTAATAGAGTAGCCTGATTTCCCAGGAGTCATTTCTGTGAAATCTATTTCCCATAACTCTCCAGGAGCTTTTCCCCGATATCTTATTAGGGAAGGTAGTTTCTTGTTCTGGGCATTCACCCTAGCACAGATGCTGCATCTAGAGACAATAGAATGGACGGTATCTCTGACATCAGGCCCTTATTTCTTAATAAGCTGCTCGAGCTTGTTTTCTCCTAGGTGAGTACTGGTATGAATATCTTT
>PVKM010044663.1:0-12165 GCA_004027735.1 Carollia perspicillata | reverse complement strand
CATCCAGATCACCAGTGCTTTGAACTGTGCATCTGATAGGTTGGCTATCTCTTGGTCACTTAGATGTATTGGCTCTTGGGCTTTGATCTGTCCTTCCATTTGAGCCTGTTTTTTATTGTCTAGTCACACCTGTTATGTATGAGGGGCAAAGCCTTAGGTGTTCACCAGGGTGGGGCAACCCAGTGGCTGGGTTGTGATGCTGTATGTGGGGGTGGGGTCAGAGGGGGAACAATGGTGCTTGCTCTGCTCTCATATTTCAGTCCCTTCTGCCACTACCCACAAGCAAATTGGGCCCTTCTGGTGCTGGTTCCCAGGTGGGTGGGCTTGTGTACGTTCTAGGATCCTGTGGGTCTCTCCAGTGAACTCTCCTGTGAGGCTGGGAGTCTCTCCCAGCACCTCAATCCCCACAAGTGTTTTCAATTAGTGCTTTTAAGCTTTATTTCCCGGCGCTGGGGCCCTTGGTTGCACGGTCTGTCTCGCTGCCCGTTTTCGTCTGGTTTGTCTGCACAAGAATGTGTGACTGCTGTCAGCCAGCTGTTTGCATGCCTCACTGGGTCTGCCCATTGCCACCCCGCGCCCAGGGTCTGCCAGCTGCCGCCTGTGTGCCCAGGTCCAACAGCCACTGCTGTTTCCTGCCACGGCCCCTCTTACTGGTCTGGATGAATGGTTGTTGGACTTCTGTACAGTTCAATTTTTCATCAGTTTTGGTTGTTTTTTTGTTTCTAAATTTTTGTTGTCCTTGATTTTGGTTGTGTGAGGAGGCACAGTATGTCTACCTACGCTTCCATCTTTCTTCTTTTTTTAAAATCCACATAAACATGGGGTTTCCATATAAAATACAGGACACTGAGTTAAATACTAACTTCAAATAATCAACAGAATATTTTAGGGGGTATAAGTATGTGCCATACAGTATCTGAAACATTTACAGTAAACACTATTTTGTTGCTTATCTAAAATTTAAATTTAACGGGGCATCCTGTATGGTATTTGCAAATCTGGCGATACTATTTTAAGACAACTCAGTTTACAATTCTCAAGCATCCTCTAATTTCAACACCTGGAAGAGCTGGATCTCTTGACAGGAATGGCTGGTGTCCTCTGAGATCTGATCTTCAGGCGGAAGCGTCTGGGGCATGATCTGGGTCTTACAGACAGTTCCACATGGTGTGGTGGCAGTTACTTCGAGCTGGCTCTCCAATAGCTGCTCTCCTCTAATTCCATGTTAATAGAAGCTGTAGATGAGTATGTGGCTTCCCAGCTAGGGTCAGCTCTTTCCAGTCTCTCCGGCCGCTAACTGGCCCTGTGACCAACTTCTTGTCAATGAGATGTGGATAGGTGTTGTATGCCCCTTCCAGCCCGGGTCAAAGGGCATTCCCTTGGGACTGGACTCAGTTTATGTAACTATGAAGGCTTACTTACTCTCCCCCTCTAGGCCTGGTCTCTTTCCTGCTTCTGACATGTTATATTCCTGTGGCTGTCACCACCCTTCTTCTCGTGGTAGCTTCAGCCTCCCAGGCTCTGTTGCCTCCACAGCTGGGAGGCATTTTTCACACCCAGGTCCAGACAGGTGAGGCTCCCTGGAGGGACAATAATATGATTCAGAAATGTGGGAGAGTAGTAACACCCCAAGGGATGAACTTGACCATGAGAGATACGACTGGCAGAAATTGCTGCCAGGTAAATCGCTGGGCTCTGGTTCTCCCACCCCTGGCAGTGCTCTAACAGCTTTCCTACACTGCCTTCACTTGGTAGCTTGTTAGAAATGCAGAAACTCAACTGAATCATGGACCTATTGAAGCAAATCTGTACTTTAACAGAGAGAGTCATACACACATTAACATTTGAAAAGATACAGACGTTCGACAAACAAAACCAGCACCTACACATTATAGTCAAACTATTGAAAACCAAGGATAAAGAAAAATCTCTAAGGCAGCCAGAGGAAAAAGACATATTCCAGCGGAGCACAGGTGAGAATTACAGCAGTATTCTTGTCAGAACCTGTGCGGGTCAGAACAGAGTGACATCTTCCATGTACTGTAAAAACCAAACTATCAAAAATATCTTTCCAAAATAAATACCTTTCCCAACAAACGAAAACGGAGAAAATGAATTATAAGCAGTCCTGCACTCCTAGAAATAAACAAATTCCTTCAGGCAGAAGCAATATTGTATCAGACAGGAACTTGGACCTACACAGAAAATGGCATAAATAAAAGTAAATACGAAATTCTGTTTTTAAATTGTTTTCTCTAAAAAGCTAGGCGATTCCCTAAAGCAGAAATAGAATCACCGTAGCGTATGTAGACAGAGTACATGAGAAAATGTGGCCCAGCAGTGGCACAAAAGACAGGATGCAGAAATTGGGAGTATTCTATTGTAGGACATAATGTTATTTGAAGGGAGACTATAATTACTTCAAGAGCAATCAGCCTGACTTAATTGACATTCATAGAACACTCCACCCCAAAAGACAACAGAAAAATATGCTTTTGAGCCATAGCAGAAATAAACTAGTCATTAATAACAAGAAGATATTGGGGAAATCCTTAAATATTTGGAAATTAACCACTTCTAAATAACCCATGAACCGACAAAAAAAGTTATGAGGGAAATTAGAAATATTTTGAATTACATAAAATTAAAAATATTGATGACCAACAATCAGTGTTAGAGAGAAATAATTAAATTATTATCCCACCCATTACCTACACCCGTCTGTTGGATTCTAGGTCATTTCCTAGGTGCTTCTTTGTTATGTAGAATCCAGGTGATAGGGTAACATACAAAGATAACTAAAAATATCCCGAGTCTCAGCTAACATCCATGAAAGTGAACTGAGGCACGAATGAAGGAAGGCGTCAAGCAGATTTTTCTGAAATGGAGGGAGACAGTGGAGAACATGATTTGGGGGCAAGGCACTGAAAAGCGCAAAGGAGATCTTGACGATGACAAAGGTCTCTAAACTCTCAAGTGTATTTCAAGGAGTTTTGCTGTATACTAAAAATATGGCGCAACTTGACTATTTTGTCAAAAGTCTAAGCAAAGATTTACATGTCTTTTGATTTCTTTTTTCTGAAGGTGGCTGTTTCTTTGAATGAGACTTAAAGACAGAGCCTGTACAACCTGAAACAGCCTTTTCATTCTCCTTCCTCCGTCTCATGAAAGAGTACATCCTTTTTTCACTGTTTCCTTGGGCCACAGGTTGTTTTCTTTCTAATTTATGTTCTTACTGAATGCCTCTCTGGATATTTATTTTAGTTGCTTTACTTCCCAAGGAGAAGCCTTTATGAGGAAGAGGCCCCCTGCACTCCCCTCCCCAGGAAGGGTTAAATCCCCGAGGAATGGCCCTTGACCTCTCCCTTGTGCTCTGAGAATACAGAAACTTTTATCTGCATTAGGCATCTGGGTTACTCTGGCAATCTGAAGTCCCGTACACCCGCCCTCCACCACCACACATGGTGAGCACATGACCCAAATTATGCCAGGAATGTGAATTCTGAACATACAGACACACAGTGGAAAGGTGGCTGAGGCTGAGTCATTGTGCTGGCAGCCTCCGAGACGTGCTATTCCAGGAATTCCTGGTACTGAGTGAGGTTCTTGGAGCTGCTCTAGTCGGGTTCTTTCTGAGATGTTTTACCCCTTCAGTCCTGCATTTTCTTGCATGACTCCCATCGGTTCTTTATTGCTTGAGTTAACCAGACTCTGTTTCTGTTGTTTGCAAGCAAAGGACCATAACTGAGACAAGTGGCAACATAAAAATGGTACTGGGTGCTGTGCCAGGTTCTCTTGAGTTAGGCCTGCTTGTGCTGGTGTGGGCTGTGTGATGACTCAGTGCTCCCACATCTTTTTCCACTTATTCTGCCCCGAAACATCTCATCTTACAATGGACAATATGCTGAGACATCATTTGTCCCTCCAAAAACTTTACGTTTTAAGTCTACATTTGTTCCTATTAGTCCATGTGCCGATTAGCGACAGAATTTGGATCATAAAAGTAAATATCATACATCAGTTATAAAGTGACCACTTAAATGATCCAAAATATATGCATATTAATTCTTTGACATTATCCTTGAATGGAGAGCACATCACTTAAAAAACTTTAGAAAGTCTGTTGTGGCAGACCTGACTTTTTGTTGTATTACACAGACTTCATTATTCTCCCTGATACCACAACACAGATCAAGTTCAGCCTTGACAAATGTGTAGTTGAGTGTCATGAGCTTAACAAGCTAACGTGCAAGGAAATGAACAGAATATTCGCAAAAAAGGGAGCACAAATAGTCAATAAGCATATGAAAATGTGTTCACTGTCAGTAAGAGCAAAGATGTTTAAAGGACCAGTCCTGATGATCTGGGTAGTGCCATGGTAACACTCCCCACCAAATCTCAGTGGCTTAAAACAACAAAGGGTGATTTCTTGCTCATCTCTGTCATGACTTAGCGAAGGCTTTGTTTTATAGAAATGATTAACATGCCATGTTCATGTTAATTAATTATGAGACCCAGTCTGATGTGGACCCTGGCCTGTGGGGGTCTGTGTGTTGTGACAGTGACAGACAAATTCACGGGGATGACAGAAGTCCTGTGAAGGAAAAGGGATGGCACAGCTGCTCTCTAAGTGAGAGAGGGCCCGATCCCTGCCTGGACAGGCTTTTATTGCTTTTCTGGGTACATTACATTGAGGATGGCCCTCATTTACTATGCACAGGTTCCCTTTAGGTGGTTACCTTTTACAGATAACTAAGGAAAGGAAGTTGCTAATTACTACAAAGAAAAAGGATATTCACAAATGCAAAAGAAAAAGTGGTTGAACTGGTTACACTCCATCCTTGGAAGGTTTAGCATGGATTTTAGGAAGTTACTTTAAAGATAAGCAGTAAACATTTGCTGCCTCAATTCAGGGTGAGGGAGTTTTAGCAAAAGCAAGCCTCATAGCAGCCTAGGTACAATGCAGGCCTGATTCCCCATGGGAAAACCTATCTGTGGGCTTGGGTCCTGTGTGCTGACTTGCTCCTCACTGGTTTTCCGAGTCAGTGGCTGGGCTACATTCACCATACCACATGGAACGGTTCCCTATAACAGGCCACTTTCTAGAGTATTGCTGCTAACCAATAGCCAAAGTGGTAGAGAGCTCTGTATGGGTCATATATTGGAAATGAACCACACGGCCCAGAGTGATACCTATCATTTTTACTCACAACTCAGTGACCAGAGCAGGTCATATGTCCCCATCAAACCTCAAAGTTCATAGAATTTAATCTTACTATATGCTTGGAAGGTAGAAAATCAAAAACATTTGGTGGGTAGCATTAAAGACTAGAACATGTAATCAAAACAACAGTAAGCTATTATTTTTTGAGCTGTTGGACTGGCAACTTTATAAAGAGAAATTAAACCTGGCTCAGCAAGTATGTAGAAACAGGCATTCTTCTACATCAGGAGTGAAATTTTGTACATCATTTCTTGGGGCAGTTTGACAACACACCTAGACACATACACTCACTGTGCATATACTTTGCCAGATAATTTCACCTTTAGGAATTTAACCTAAAGAGACAGCTATTCGCAGTTGTGAAAAGATAGGATTACAAAAACATTCATTATAGCATGGTGTATTACAGTGGAAAATAGGAATGACTCATAAATACAACAGCAGGGTAATGGCTAAACAGTCTTTCTGTTAGAGCTGTTTGATGAAATATTATGGATCCATTAAAAGTATGTCCTTAAAGAATTCGTAACTAAGTAATATCTTTATTTTATAATGGTAAGTGACAAAGCAGACTACACATCCAGTATAACTTCTTGCTGCATTCTGTAAAATCTCCCTCGTCTCCCCTTCTAGGATCACTGCTCCTTCAGCAGAGCCTGAATATCTACGACTAGGGACCTCAATGAGGGTCGGCCTCCCTTCGGTGAGTCCTATGCTGCTTTGTAGCTTAACTGTGTAGCATCTACAGAAGCTATGCTGGAAGCAGGATGGTGTTGTCAGAGTGACTTCCATTTCCCTGAAGGCTCACTGACACTCAGGACCGGGCAAGAGATGGAAGTACTGGCGCCTTCTCATGGGCTCTGCTCTCCAGGCATTAGCAGAGCACCCTGATCTTCTCACTTGGGTCCTTCCTTCCTTCCTTCCCTCCTTCCACCTTTTCATGTTTTCTGGAAAGAAGCATTTATTGAGCAGTGTTAAGGTTCAGGCACTGTGCACATTACAGGGAACACCACAATGAATAGGAAACTCTGTCTACCCCATTCTATCTATCATTGAGAAAGAGAGGCGATTGCAATATATCCCTGTGGTAGGTACCTCTAAGATGCCCCCAAGGTCCCCTAATTTCTGGTGTTCATGACCTTGTGTTACTCTCTATCCTGAGCATTGGCTAGACTTAGTGACTTGCCTCTAATGAATTGAATATGGCAGAACCTGTGTGATCTCTGCTAATGGCACTTTGGAATTGTTTTTGTTATGTCATTTGGACATAACATTTATTATTACTGTGGATCCAGTTGTCAGGTATTGAGTTATCCATTTTTTGAAGAAATGAATTTTGAGGAAATGTGGGAGGAAGGAGTACATTTTATAAAACCATACAGTGAAGCTCATGAAATAACCTTTGAAGAGTAAGAGTTGTGAGTATGCTACTAAAAATCTCTAACGGACAGTTAAGGGATTACCAGACAGCGAAAGAAACATGAGCTTGCCCAACAAGGATTTCAGTGGAGAGTTTGTCTTTATTCGGCGATCTTGAAAGGAACACGTTGCCGTTGAAGATTGAATGGAAGGGCCTGCCGTTGTTGTTCCCCATCTGGTTGCTGCTGTTTGCAGTCCTTTGTTGAGCCAGTATCTTCATAACCTTTCATGAGATCCATGTTGAACACTTCTGTTTTATGGTCAAGACAGGATCAGAGGCCCTGGAGACTGACAACTGATTTGTCTGTTTTATTCTGTTTCCATGACTATATCTACTGTGTTGTCTTGATTTATGTGCAAAACCTGGAAAACCTACAGAAAAGTATTTTGTGGTTATCTAGGAATAATAGAGAAAATACTGCTGTTATTTTTTGTGAAGAAGAAAGTCAATTTTGTACAGTTTATTTCAACATAAATAAAATCTTAATTTTGTTTTATGTTTTTAAAAAAAAATATGGCAGAGCAATGGAATGTCCCTTCCAAGAACAGGTGATAAAGAAGCTTTGGCTTCTGTCATTGGTCTCCACCACCACCTCCATCTTGCTCTCCCTCCTGCTCTGGGGGAAGCAAGCTGCCATGTGCTTCACCAGGATGCTGCACAATCAGTGTCATTTGTCAGAAATAGAGGCGATTATAAAAATAATCACAAGAAAAGCAAAACAGAGCTGTTAGATCCTAATGAAACAAGATTGTCCACTGAAAACTCTGAATCTAAGACCTCTTTGTTTCCTCTCCCTGTGTCACTCTTTTTTTAAAATTATTTTTATTTTAATTGTTATTCAAGTACAGTTTTCTGTCTTTTACTCCCGTCCCAGTCCACTCCCCCCGCAGTGCTCCCCACCTCCCTCCCATTTCCACCCCCCCTTAGTTTTTGTCCATGTGTCCTTTATACTTGTTCCTATAATCCCCTCCCTTTTCCCCTGAAATTCCCTCCCCTCCTGTGTCACTCTTAAGAAGAGAACTTAAGATAGAAACTTACTATCAGACTGAAATTTTCTCTGTGATGTGATCAGAAGGATTAAGGGGATTTTAAAAGGGAATGTATAGTTCTATTTTAGTTACTGCTATTGTTCATCTCTTATTCATGAAGCACTTTGAAAACATTTCCCTACATTAATAACCCAAGACCCTCAGCCACAAATGTGGGTTAACTAACACTCCTTAGCCAGGGAAAGCTATTTTTTTTTTTCAAGCCAAACCCAAAGCAGTAGTTCTTTACCTGGATGTGTGGCATGGTGGTGCTTCATGAACTTTCATGGCGTGTTACCAGATTTTGATCAGTATATAAAATCACTTCCCCCTCTAGCAGAGGACACACATTTCTGTGTGTGTGACAGAGGGCTCTGCAGAGGGGGTTAGCAATGTGTCTCCCAGTCTTCGTACCTAAGAAACATCACCTCTCTCTGGGAACAGGGAACTGGAACCCTTGTCAGGGCTATAACCACTCAAAGGTGACATAGCAATAAAGAGTGATTCAGAGAATAGTAAAGTAAGTCTAGAAACATTTTCGATTTTCCAAAACTTGCTTTTTAAAGACCATCATTCACCTTTTAATAAAGCTTTTGAGCACACTGTCCAAACTCCTAGAATTAAAAAATATACCTAATCTTCCCACTTTTGGGTTAAGACCATCAACCCTAAAGTATGCAAAATGCCATATTTTATAGGTTGAAGGCAGACTCTTCCACTAGCAAGCAAGTCGGATTTCAGAATTCTTGCAATAAGGGTTTACTTTTATGGGAACAAATACTTCTTATTCATTTCCTCTCTCAAAGCAATAGAGTATGACTAGTGATTTGCAGAGATACAGTTCTCTCTGAAATGCTTCCTATCATGCAATTATCTCTTTTTTCTCTCTAAGATATATTATGTAAACACTTCAAGTTTGTAAATGATTTGTTCCAAGTGACAACAAAGAATAACATTTCCTAAAGGAACAATGATTTCCTTTCTCAGAGTTTTGGGATCTGCCTGATACATTTCTAGACAGATGGGCTCAAACAGCATAGTGAAGCCATGGAAATGCAAAGGTGGGGAAAGAGGAGTGCACGGCAGCAGCTGGCGGTATAGTTTGATGCATAAAAACAGAAAAAGAAGGTACAGGGTGAGAGCACTGTTATTATTTCTCCTCCAGTGCGGAACTGGGCCATGTTTGGGTGCCTGGAGTGAGTTTGGCAGAAAATCACTTGCTTTCTCATGCTGTTATGTTCCACAGGACGTTGTGTCCACATTACTGTCTTAGTGAATGGCCTATTTTGCAAACTAAATGCTACAGTAGTTCCCACATCCAAATCAGAAGAAATCTGCTGACCTAAAATGTGAAAATCAACTGAAAGGTCGAACTTGATTCTTTTCTTGTTTACTCTTTAAAAGAGATACTTGCCTACCATCCCCAAATGGTTTTAAATAAGTATTTAACTTGGATTGAAATGTTTGAGTCCCAGACAGGAAAAAAATAAAAATAAGTCATGAGAAGAGAATGCATAGGCAGGAACCAAGTTCCACTTCCTCTCTTAAGAAAGATTTGTGACTCACCCATCACTATTTTCTTGTCTCTAAGGAGGAGCTTTGACAGAATAAAATGTTTTATTTGCTTAAAAGTTCAAATCAATAGCAATTATATTTAATTGAAACATTAAAAATTAAAGGAAAAGGACAGATTGTCATACTCTAGAAGGTCAGCCTCAGGGCATGCAGGACTTCAGTGATTGGCTGTCTGGGAGGAAGATGAAGGCTGGATTCAGGCTGAGGAACATGATATGGCTGTGGCTCTGATCCCCCAAAACCCTGGGTGATGGTCCAAATTGATGTTGGATAAATGATGAAATCGCATGCAATCCAAGGGGATGTGGTGCATGTCAGCAAAAGTCTCCACAAACAGGTGATGCTTCAATTTAGCAGAGAACTAATACCACACTTACAAATGGTTCAACTTTTTATCGTATAACCCTAGCCAACAACTTGATGGTCAGTGGAGAGTCTTCAGTCACCCAGGAAGAGAAATGGTGAAGCTTGTCAATGCTTCAGCAGAGCAGAGCTGACCTCTGTTTCTCAGAGGAATTGAGGCAGAAGTTCAATCATATAAACTAGACCCACGGTGAGAATTCAGGAGGTGTCAGAACCCAGAGAACCTGCCGCAGACCTCAGAGACACTGGTCTACAGAAAAACAACTATTTCCAGAACCTTCCCACTTGCACAAAGTGCACCTCAGTGATGCCTAATTAGAAGGTAGGAATTGACATTAGTGTTAGAAAACCAAGCAACTTTGCCATGGCAAGTAGGATCAGCAGCACTCACAGAGGGTATGCTGTGGTGATAGCCTGGACTACATTGTATGGAAAGGACATGTAAAAGAAATTATAGAACCCCAAATGGCCAAAAGATGAAAGATGGCCAACCTCATGGCAATCAGGGAAATGCAAGTTAAAATCACAGTCAGTACCATTTCATACCCATTAGGTGTACAGAAGAATGTTAGTTGCAGCATAGTAAAAAAAAGTTAAAATTAGGATGGGGGCGTAGGTGGAAACACTGTGCTTCCTCACACAATCAAGATTAAGGACAACAAAGATATACAAACAATAACACAACCAGATCACAGAAAACTGAACTACGGAAGTCCGACAACCATTCAACCAGACCAGTAAGAGGGGTGGAGTCAGCAGTCTGCAGAGAGGGAACGCGGCAGGAAAAGGCAATGGCTGGCAGACCCCGGAGTGCTGGGGAGCATACGTGGCATGGAGCTTGCAGACCCCAGATGTGGAGAGGAGATGAGCAGAGCACGTAGGGCACACAGGGCAGTTGGCCAACTGTGGACACACATTCACATGCAGATAAACTAGGCAAGAGCAGGCAGTGAGATGGACCACACAGCCCAGGGCCCCAGCGCCGAGAAATAAAGCCTAAAAACACCGATTAAAAAGGCACCAGGAGAGACTCCCAGCCTTATAGGAGAGGTCTTTGGGGAGACCTGCAGAGTCCTGAAGGGTACATAGGCCTGCCCACCTGGGAACCAATGCCAGGGGGGGCCCAGTTTGCTTGTGGGAGGCAGCAGAGGGGACGCAAATCTGAGAGAGAGTGGAACAGGTGCCATTGTTCCCTCTCTGACCTCCCCCCACACACAGACAGCATCAAAACTCAGCCACTGGGTTGCCCCATCCTGGTAAACACCAAGGCTCTGCCACACATATGTAACAGGCTCCACCTGAGCAAATATGACTCAAACAGAAGAACAGCTCAAAGCCCCAGAGCCAATACTTTTCAGTGACCAAGAGATAGCCAACCTATCAGATGCACAGTTCAGAATACTGGTGATCAGGATGCTCACAGAATTGGTGGATTTTGGTTGCAAATTAGATGAAAAAATGAAGGCAATGCTAAGTGAAATAAAAGAAAATGCACAGGGAACCAATAGCGATGGGAAGAAAACTGGGACTCAAATCAATGGAGTGGACCAGAAGGAAGAAAGAAAGAAAGAAACAAACAGAAAAGAATGAAGAAACAAGAATTCAAAAAAATGAGGAGAGGCTTAGGAACCTCCAGGACATCCTTAAACATTCCAACATCCAAATTATAGGAGTACCAGAAGGGGAAGAGGAAGAGCAACAAGTGGAACAACAAGAGCAACAAGTGGAACTTATTTGAACAAATAAGAAAGGAGAACTTCCCAACCTGGCAAAGGAAATAGACTTTCAGGAAGTCCAGGAAGTCCAGGAAGCTCAGAGAGTCCCAAAGAAGGTGGATCCAAGGAGGAACACACCAAGGCACATCATCATTACATTAGCCAAGATTAAAATGAAGGAGAGAATTCTAGAAACAGCAAGAGATAAGGGGACCATTACCTACAAAGGAGTTCCTATCAGACTGTCAGCTGATTTCTCAAAAGAGACCTTACAGGCAAGAAGGGGCTGGAAAGAAGTATTCCAAGTCATGAAAGGCAAGGACCTACATCCAAGATTGCTCTATCCAGCAAAGCTTTCATTTAGAATGGAAGGGCAGATAAAGTGCTTCCCAGATAAGGTCAAGTTCAAGGAGTTCATCATCACCAAGCCCTTATTATATGAAATATTAAAGGGAGTTATCTAAGAAAAAGAAGATAAAAAAATATGAACAGTGAAAGGACAGCAAACTTACAGTTATTAACAAACACACCAAAAACAAAAGCAGAATAAGCAGTCACCTAAACAGGAGTGGAGCCACAGAAATGGAGATCACATGGAAGGTTAGCAACAGGGGAGTGGGAGGAGGAGGGGGGAACAGGTACAGAGAATAAGTAGCATAGATGGTGGGGAGAAAATAGACAGGGAGAGGGCAAGAGTAGTGTGGGAAATGTAGAAACTAAAGAACTTATGACACATGGACATTAACTAAATGGGGGGAGGATGGGTGGGAGGGGATGTGCAGGATGGAGGGGAATGAAGGGGGGGAAATGGGACAACTGTAATGGCATAATCAATAAAAT
>PVKM010044662.1:0-12150 GCA_004027735.1 Carollia perspicillata | reverse complement strand
TTAGTGGGTTCCAGATCTCCAGCCCACAGGCTTTGTGTGGCACCGTTTCTGGCAACCCACGGCCCGCTCGTGTGTCTGCTGGACTGTGGAAGACATCCAGCCCTTGGAAACCGCTATGAATTCTCAGCCCTCCAGGAGGCCGCAGCTGGGACAGCGGGATGGAGGGAGCAGCTGCCGTGCAGTGCGCACGCCGCAGGCAGGGGCCCCACTCGCACTCACAGCAGCAGCTGTTGGGTGGCTCCCTGCTAGAGGGCTGCACGGGCTCAGACAGCCCAGCCACTCTAAACAGTTTCTGGGTCTGCCGTCGGACCGACCAAACACTTTCCTGCTCCTACCTCAAGAGGCATTTTTTACTATTTTTGTTTTTACTGTTTTTTACTATTCCTATTTTTACTAGGTCAGCACGGAGCTGCTGGGAAAAGATGAAGGATGCTCATTGCTAACCTGCCCACCTTCTCATTCCGGTAGTGCAGGAAGTTAGGACCACGAAATAAAGTGCTAACGAGCCTAAAAGGGGTAAGAAAATGATGGTAGGAACATGGTTTTTGTAGGTAAAGAGCTGCCCAAAGGACAATAATTAGCTCTACCTCCCCCAGGCGTGGGGGATATCATAAGAGAAAATATGCCTTTAGTTCATCATCACCAAGCCCTTATTTTATGAAATGTTAAAGGGACTTATCTAAGAAAAAGAAGATCGAAACTATTAGTAGTAAAATGACAACAAACGCACAACTATCAACACCTGAACCTAAAAAAAACAACAACAAAAACAAACTAAGCAAACAACTAGAACAGGAACAGAATCAGAAAAATGGAGATCACATGGAGGGTTATCAGCGGAGAGGGAGAGGGGGAGATTGGGGGGACAGGTATAGGGAATAAGAAGCATCATTGGTAGGTATAAAAAAGACAGGGGGAGGTTAAGAACAGTATAGTAAATGGAGAAGCCAAAGAACTTACATATACGACCCACGGACATGAACTTAGAAGGAGGAACGCTGGAGGGAATGGGGGTACTGGGAGGAGGGGGAGGACGGGGAGAAAGGGGAGAAAAAAGAATGGGACAATTGGAATAGCATAATCAATAAAATAAACTTTAAAAAAAATGCCTTGACATGTAGCCACCAGCCCTATTACACAGGGTGTGTTCAAACCAGAGCCACCTTCCACTGAATGCAGCTCTACAGGCAACTCTGCAAAAGTGGGTCTCAGAACAGCCCTCCAGAGGCAAGCTCAGCCTGATACCTCTCTCCCTTCCTCATTCTATGTCTTCAGACCAGAGGTCCTCATGAGGGGGTGATTTTGCTCCCCACCCCATCCTAGGGGACACTGGGTAATGTCTAGAGATAGTTTGGTGGTGACATCTTGGAGGAAGGTTATTGGTGTCTCGTGGATAGGGGCCCAGACACTGTTAAATATACTGCTAGGCACAGGACACTCCCTTACAACAAAGGATTACCCAGCCCAGCATGCCATGGGGGCCGCGGTTGAGGGATCCTGCTTTAGAAACTGAAATACTCTCCACTGTCTAGGAGCTGGCGAGGTACATCACAACTTGAAATAAGACCCCTGTTCTAAGACAGAAAAATGATCATAATAACAAAAAAAGGAGAGCAGATCCTTTATATTATTATTGGGTAGTAGTTAAGAATATGGCCATGACAGTCAAACTACGTGGTTTTTAAGTCCCAGCTTTCCCTGTTATGGCCATGAGATTTTGGGCAGGTGACATAAGCAAGACGGAGCTTCCGGGTGGCCAGTGCTGGTCCTGGAACCCAGGGTTCTTCCCTACAGACGGGCCCTGCCCTCACCAAAGGCCTCGCCTGGCTTTCTGCCCAGGCCCCCAGTGCTGGCTCCCCAGGACCCCCTTGTCCACACGCCACATCCTTGCTAACCTATTTCCCCAGGGATCGTTGAGCAGCCCAAGGTGTCATAGGTCCTAATGGACCTCCTGTGACAGGCTCGTGCCACAGACTTCTTTCAGAACATGTTTGCATTTGCCAAAGTTTTGATACTTCCACCCAAAACAGTGATTCTGACAGTTGGAGTTTCTGGTTGGGGTAAGGCAGGTGTTTGGATAGAGTGGGTGCTGACTGTCATCTTTGCAGGTATTCTTTGCACTGGGGTTATCCTGTCAAAGGGACGGATGACAGGCCAGCATGTTCCGGGACAGCCTGTCCTCTGCAGGGACTCCCCTCACCCCTCCCCATCCCCCCCCCACGCACACACAGGGCCTGCCAGGGCATGAAAGGTCAGGCAAAGGGGCTTCTTTCATTACACAGCCCTGGATTTCTGGGTGTCTCTGAATCTTCACAGGAGTGCCTCATGAGAATTTACATCCCTCCATTAATGAAGGGCCTTCATTTGCCTAGATTAAAATAGTATCTGGTATACAGTAGGTGCTCAACAAATATTGAATCAATGAGCAAATGTGACCTTCCAAGAGCCTCAGTTTCAGGGAAGTTCACTAGCTCTGACAGCTATGAGTCCCAGAAGGACTGACGGTTTTAATTAGAACTACAGGGGCTATCAATAGTCAAAACAAAACAGAATCTTCATGAGGGCGAAAGGGAGAAAGGCATGAGCAAACCGCCCTGTCTGCTCGGGGCGGGGCCTCTCCCATCTTCTGGCCTCACCATCAGTCAGCGATCAGTTACAAGGAAGACTTATTTCTGCAGAAATACTTGCATGTTTCTAAACTAGAGGAACATTGTTAAAATGAAAAATAAAGTGTTGGAGTTCGCATGTTTAAAAGTAACCAGAGTCTTTAATGAGGATCTGCAAACAAGCTGCCTGACTGTTTGCAAGGCTGCACAGAGAAGACAGATGTACAGAGGACATCATCATGGGGCTAGGAAAGAGGCCGGCGCTTGGCCAGCAGACACAGTTCATTAACACGGAGACTTCGGGCACATCCAGCAAGTTTGCTAACTGTCCCCTCACTGGCATGGGCGTCAGGAGTTGTTTACATTGTAGAAGCTACCTTAAAACCTACCAAGAGCAGCGAAGAGGAGGAGAATTTCACGAGTGTGGACACCTGACCACCCTCCCCCCCACCAGTCCTCCCTGGCTTGCAGGCCCCGGCTTCCCCGGGCTCGGGGGTACCTGGTGAGCAGGACGGCCACATCGTGGTGGGCAGGGTTGAGGTCACTCTTGGGATTTATGCTCTTCTGCCACTTACAGAAGCTGGACAGTGTCTTCTCTGCATGGTGAACTATTTTCAATCCTTGCTGGAGAAAGAAGAGCAAGAGGTGCATCGGCACAGGTGAGTTGACTGTGATCGGCACCCATCTCTTTGGTCCCCAGAAACAGCCGAGTGAGATGAGCTCTGGCCTGGTGCCTCCGACATCTGGCAGAATTCGGCAGAGGCCCAGGCACTTCTCTGGGCCAACCGCTGGCTCTAACCACTTGGACTCTCATGCCTTCCATGGAAAGAACCCGAAGGGGAGAACTGTAGAACAAACATGACCCCTGCAACATGTAACTCTGGGAACAAACCTAGAAGTACATTAGTAAAGACCAGCAACTGTTTGAAGTTCTATTTCCAGTGGCTCTCTGCTTCTACAGTCACTACAATTCCAAAGAGCCCTTTTTCAAAAAAAAATTTCTAATACAAAATGAATGGACTTGCAGCAAAAGCTTCTTCCTTTCAGGAGGTAGCTACGAGGCTGGGGTTGCACTGGTTGCTTCCCTGTCCAACCAACCTTCTCAATTTGACATCTACGGATGAAGGGCAGAGGGTTAGGATCCTTGGAACCAGGTAGGATCACTGGTTGTCTGACAGCAACCGGGATACTGTAGAAGATGCCCCAGGCTGCGGCTTTCAGGGCCCCTGAATCATCCATCTGGCCCTCAGTTTCTAATGAGAATGGAAGCAGAGGGCTTGTTCCAAATTAACTGGATGAACACTTGTTAGATGAGGGAGAAAGAAAACAGGCTGACAGCTCTAAGGGAACTCCAGTTTCATTTGAATTTCTAAAGGAGAAATTCCTTTGCCTTTTGGGGGGGTCTCTGTATAGGCCATCCCTGGTACAGGGTGGATTCCACCTGGAGAGTGACTACCTCCATTGGTCCACTATAATCTCAGCCTAGCGCTCGGGGCTCAGCCCAGGGACGTCGTACACTCTCTACATCAAACTATGGACTTGCTTCTCCACTACTCCGTAATTTGCTAAGGCCCACATCCAAATCAAACCAGGCCTCAGAGACTTCAGGTCCCCCCACCCATGCTAATTAACCACCACAGACCACCCTCCTTTCATGAATACACAGAAAGGTGGGTCACCACTTATGAAAGCTCACCAAACTGCCTAGTGTAATGAATTCAAATAGAAGAAACAGACTTCATTATTTAAAAATCCTCATGATGACATCATCCAGCAAAACGATGAGGATGAGGAGGAGGACTTCTGGGGACCTAGGTGAGCACAGGTAGGCAAGCTGTAGTTGGCATAGCAACCCCACCGGAACGAATGACCCGCACTCACCGTCCAGCACCGGCCAGGTGGCAGGCAGCAGGAATGTAAGGGAAAAGGAAGAAAAGAGAAGGAAACAAAAAAGACGGAGGGAGGGAGGGAGGGGAAAAAAGGGAAAAGGAAGGAAGGAAACATTTGCCAGACTGTCACATACGTTCTCTTATTTAATTGCATCTTCTTCTCAACATCATTATTTGTAAAGAGAGCACTGTTATGGTCATTACATATAATGAGAGGGAGTTAAACCTCAGAGACGTGAAGAACTAGCTGAAGGTCACTCAGGTCACGCACTGAGCAGACAAGGGCTCCCAGATGAAGCTGTGGCTCCAGCTGCCCACCAGCCTCACTGGAACGTCCTTCCCTGCATCAGCTGGACTCACCATTTGGAAGACTTTACGTACCAAATCATGCGTGTCTGTTTAAGGAAAAGTGAGTGTGAATATCCTCTTGACACGCACAATTTACATGGATCTCAAGGGAGTTATGCTGAATGAAAAAAATCTCATCTCAAGAGGTTGCACACTGTACAATTACGCTTTATAACATTATTGAAAGGACAAAATTACGGAGGTGGAAAGAGGTTGGCGCTTTCCTGGGGTCAGGTTGGTAGGCAGGAGGGAGCTATAAGAGGGAAGCTTCCATTCTCCCTCATCCCTGAGCCAAACTCAGGGTCAGCAAGGACATGTCAGCAGCAGGACAAAACAGTCATTTCCAGAGGTTGTGCATGCGTGTACACTCTGCTTGTAGTTTTCCCAGCATTAGGAACGGCCCATTTCCCTGAATGACCTTAGAAACTCTGCCTCCAATCTTCTCATTTAAATGATGGGAAAATCCAGGCCTGAGAGAGGCAGTACCTTAACCAAGTCACACAACAGGTGTTGGCAGAGCAGGGCTTAGATCCCAGGTTTGCAGCTACTGGTCCAGGACTAGTGGTTTCCAAACCATTGACGACTTCTCTCGTTCTTTTTGCTTTGAGTTACTGGAAAGCTTTAGCAATTTGCCAGTGGAGGATTATAATGATCCCTTAGTTCTCCTCCACCACTCACTCCCACCCCGGTGAGGAGACCAAAACAGGCAGGGATCCCAACTCCGTTCCCCTCTGACTCTCTGATCGCTTCTCAGGCCGCTCAATGCGCTCTTCTTCTGCCCTTCTGTTGGCCCATGGCTAAGTTCATCCCCAGTCACAGTCCTGTTTGGAGAAATCACCTATGTGCTATTGAGTCTCAAATCCGTATCTTATCCCAAACCTCTCCTAGACGTCAAATTTAGTACACAAATCTCTTGATGGACACCTCCTTCTGGGAGCCACCACACGCACCCCCATCTCAGCATGCCTGAAATGGTTTCTCTGCATGTTCCCCTGAGTTCTTCCTGCATCCCCCCGGCTTAGTTGCAGGAACCCCCAGCAACCCCGCTGCCCTCCTGTCAGCCTGCTCCCCCCATATCCGGCGTCCCAATCTGTCATCCCGGGCTGCTCCTTTTACCTCTTCTCCGTCTTCACTCCCAACCACCCTAGTTCAGACCCTCATCATTTTATGCCTGATGTGTGTTTGCAGCCTCTCTTAACTGATGCTCTTCTTTCTTCCTCGTTCTCTTTAGTCGCATCCTCCTTGCTGTTGCCAGGCCAACCTAGTCAAAACCGAAGCCCGCCCATATCATGGGCCAGGGTGCAAGACCCTTCAGAGTCTCTCCTCTAGGAAGCCCTCCCTTCTTTTGCAGCCTCACAATTCATGCTCCAGCCATCATCAAACTGCTTGGCCTGCCACTGCCCCCAGCCTACATTCCCAAACAGCATGCTATTTTTTACCTTACTTTCTTCAAGCTGCTCCGTCCACCCCGTATGTCTTTCTGTCCTCTCTTCCCCCCTTTAACCTAGTCAACATCCGTGATTTCTCCCTATTGCTTTTGCTGGGTCCTCTTACAAACAAAGCAACTGCACACGAGCTGAGGCGCTGATCACTTGCAGCCGGGTACCCTGTCCCACGCAGGATTTTCCTCTAGCAGGGGGGTCCAGCCCGTGGCCCGTATGCAGCCCACGATGGCTATGAATATGACTCAATACAAAATGGTAAATTTACTTAAAACCTTCTTTTTTTTTGCTCATCAGTTTTTGTTAGTGTTTGTATATTTAATGCGTGGCCCAAGACAACTCTTCTTGCAGTGTGGCCCAGAGACGCCAAAAGGTCGGACCCCCCTGCTATGATGTGGGGCATTTAATCCAAGTTCAGTGGCACGGTCGTAAGGACACTTCGCTGCTTTTCCACTAAACGCCATGACTCTTCTGCGAGAAGAGTTTACCTGTGCACAACGTTTCTTCAGCCCCCTTAGCGTCTAAATCTCCGAATCTCCCAAGAGGTTAAGTCCAAGGAACACTTAGTCATTTCGTTTCTTCAGTGCACTTGATCCCAGGAGCCTTGGGAAGAGCACTTGGTTGCGCCTGGCTTCCACGCAGCCTAAGCAAGTGCAAGAGGCAAAGGCGGTCAGAGAGACCACGCTGGCCCACGGTGACCGTGGGGGCCTTGAGCTCAACAGGTTCCGGGAAGCATCCTCGGAACTGCCTGAGTTTGTCCAGACAAACCCCGTCCACACTCATTTCCCCCACTTCCTTTGCAAACAAAACCGGATCTCCCTCTGTGTTCTTCTGTCATTTTTCCTCCCCCTCGTTTTTTCAGGCGAGTCCGATTCACTTCCCACTCCCCCTTTCCTATTCATTTGAGCGGCTGAGCTTACATGGCAGGGAGCTGACCCAGAGGAAAACAACGACAGCTCACAGAAACAGGTCTGAATCACTGGAAAATGACTTTGCCAGTACATGGCTTTTGTTATAAGTTGCTCTGTCTCTTCGTAAGCTCTCTCTGTAATGAAAACAAAAAACTCATGTATTGATTCATCTAAGAAGTGCCAATAGCAACTTTTGATTCAGCGCAGAGTCAGACCACGCTCCTAGCCAGGCTTGGGTCCCTGGGAGAAAGAGAAGGGCAGAGGAGAAGAGCAGTAAAACGTTTCATCGGAAAACTCCCCACGTGCTTAAGGAATGACTCATCTGACTATTGGAGGAAAAGATACTTGATTTTAAAAGAGTAACCAGTCTACAAACTGTTGACATTATTGACATTTATCCTGAAAGAGCAGAAGTTACATAGGTTATTACAGACCCACAAAGCACCCTGAGGACAGGGTTAGCAGGCCTTTAACTCCAGAGTCTCACAAAAGTGAGCCCAACACTTAATCACTCTGAGACCAAGAGGGACATTATCTGTGAAAGCATTCATCTCCTTCCTGCCTGTCAGCCTTACAGATGCTCCTTCAAGCCAGCCTGACACCCTCTGGTCCCCACCCTGGATGGCACAGGGACCTGGGGCTCACCTGGCTTTATCCCAGCTCTCACTCCCATCCCAGTACAGGCTCTATCCTGTTCTTAAAAGAACTCTCCAACCTCCTATGACCCTGATCTTACCGGGGTGTCCAACCTGTGGCCCACGGGCCTCATGTGGCCCAGGAGGGCTGTGAATGCGGCTCAACACAAAATCATAAATTTACTTAAAACACTGTGAGATTGTTTTTGTGATTACGTGTTGCAATGTGTTTAACGTGTGGCCCAAGACAACTCTTCTTCCAGTGTGGTGCAGAGACACCAAAAGGTTGGACACCCCTGCTTTGGCCTTTGGCACAGTTTCCTTATCTATGAAACGAGCTAAGAACAGTAACGAGTTTACAGGGTTGCTGGGGGACCTAAATGATGGCGATGATAATGACCGGAATCATAAAAATGAAACTAATAAGTAACTATTAGCACACTGTTAATCCACCCTATTACATGGATCGACACATTTGATTCTCACAGCAAGTCCAGGAGCAGACGGCATTATCCTCATTTTACAAAAGGAATAATAAAATGGAGATAAGGAGGCACAGACAAGTCAAGCAGCCTACCAAAGGTTATACAGCTAGAAAGCGGTGGGACTAACTATACATCTTGTACTTTCCAAGATATCAGCTGCTCACAAGAGTTAAAAAGGGAAAGGTTGGAGGGAAGAGTCTAATCCTATCTCTAACCCCTGCCCCAAAGGGAAGCAGGGAGGCCATTCGATGAATTGGTCTAAAGTGGAAAGGGCTAGAGGCCAAGCCTGAGTCCAAGTCCTTGAGGAAATGTAATGTCTCAAGGATAGCATTAGGGTCCTAAAACCTAACTGAGAACTTGGTTCAAGGTTAGATAGAGTCTGGATAGAAATGAAAGCACATTAACTCATATCTGAAGCCACTTTTTGATTTCTTGGCCCATGATGTCCAAATACACTTGACATGTCTTTCCAGCGATCCCACTTCTGGGAATATATCCAAAGGAACCCAAAACACTAATTCCGAGGAACATAAGCACCCCTATGTTCATTGCAGCATTGTTTACAGTTGCCAAGATATGGAAGAAGCCCAAGTGCCCATCAGTAGATGAGTGGGTAAAAATCTTGTGCTATATTTACATAAGGGAATACTACTTGGCTGTAAAAAAGAAAATTTTGCCCTTTGTGACAGCATGGATGGACCTGGAGAACATTACGATAAGTGAAAAAAGCCAGTCAGAGAAAGACAAGTACCACACGATTTCACTCGTATGTGGAATCTAACGAACAAACTGAACTAACCGTCGAAATAGAGACGGACTCACGGAGAGAGATCAGGACGGCAGCTGGTGCCAGGGAAGGGAGAGGGTTTGGGGGTGGAGGGATCGAGTGAAAAGGAAGAAGGACTCATGGACACGGACAGCAGAGAGGTGATCGCAGGGGGCATAAATAATGGGGAGAATACAATATTTTTTAAAAAAACTTAAAAAAATAAATTACACGTTTGAATAAAATTTAGTCAATGTTTTATAGACCAATCACAGGATAATCTCCCTAGGTATCTTCTTGCTGGATACAAATCATTTTCGTCTCTCCTGGACAAAAACCATTTGTACCCTATTAATTTTCTGCATGTGAACAAACACCTAACTTTCTCTTGTCTAGGCCCTAATCAATAGTCAATAATAATCAGACAGAGTTACATTCCCACAGAGTTAGACAGATCGTGTTAGATACTGAAAAGATACAGTTTCCGTTTTTCCTGGTTTCTAAAGAAGTCAGGGATAAATTTTCTTAACAGAAGCTTCACTGGTAGGAAATAATCCATCTCTCAGTATTCTAAGACACCCAGAGGACACTTGCATGACTAAGGAAAGTGGGTGGTAAGGGAGAGAAGGAAGAACAATGGTTCCAAGCCCTTGACATTACTGTTGTCAAGTCATACTGAAGGCTGTGGAGGCTTCTCCTGCCCAGAACACAATGACCCCTGCCTGGGGCATTTCGACCTCAGGTGTCTCACTGTTGGCGATCTGAATGATGCTCTTCTTTGCATATTTCAGCAACTGGTTAATCGTTGTAGATTATAAAGGCATTTCATCGGGTCAGTGGGTTCATTCATCCACTAAATTTCATTTCATTCATTCATTCATGTCCCAGGCACAGGTGTTATGTGCTAGGGATATAGCCAAGAACAAAGAAATAGTTTCTGCCTTCACGGAATTCACATTTTAACTCCCAAGGAGGGAGTAAACACATACACAGAATGTTAATGAACCATGACAGTGGTACCCACAAGGGAAATGAACTGCATTCTGTGATGGAGAACCGTAGTGGGGCAGCTTTGAGCAAGTTGGTCCCTGCGACTGCTCTGAAGAAGCAGCGCTGCCCCAGAGCCTGAGAGGTGAGAAGGTGCCAGCCGGGAGCAGAGCGAGGGAAGCGGTGCTGCAGGCGCTGGGAACCTCCAGGCATAGACCACGAGGCTGAAGTGGCCTTGTGTGTTCCTGAATCTACCCGAAGTCCAGTGAGTGTGAGGGTAGACGCAAGGCAAAGGGCGACCGAAGGAAAGACCAGAAGGACCATGCAAGTCTCTGCAGGACATGGTAAGAAATTTGACATCACTGAATTCCCAAGAAACTAATACAGAAACACTATTTTTCTCTCAAGGGGCTTCTAAGCACCTTTCTGGTGCCCTCTTGCTCGTCCATGAAGAGCTTTCCTGGAGAAAGGAAGGAGGAGGCAAAGATACAGGTCGGAAGGGTGGAGGGAAACTGTTCCTTACCTCTTCTTCTTCAAGTAGAATGAGCCGAACCACAACAATGTGAATTGCATTGCCGATGCTTGGGTTATGGAACAACCCAGTGACCTAGAGTCAGAAACAGAAAGTCATTAGCCCATATAAACTGACGATAGATAACTATCAGAGCAGGGGCAGGGGAACAGCATTGCGATGCCCTTAAACAAATGTAATGTTGTAGTCAAGAAGTTTTGCTGGAGTGCAAAGAAGAGCGAGGTACGCCCCTGGCCCAATCAAGGGCGACGGGATTAGTGATTGGCTGTGTGCTTGAGGGATTGCTGCCTTTCTGCTCTTTGACCCTTTCCCTGACCCAGAGTCTTCTCTCTCTTATTATCAGTGACTCAGGCAGACATCCTTCCCCATCTCGACAGGACTAACCATCTCTGGGAAGGCAGAACACATCAGCAATGCAAAAGGGAAGCTTGAAATTCAGGGTCATTAACTCTATTCCAATTCTAGCTCTGACTACCTTGAGGAAATCATGTTCTAGTTCTTTGTGAAGTGACTCAGTTACTCATTTATCCACTAACGTAGAACAGTGAAATGAAGTCCTACAGAAAGGACTGAGTCACTGGATAGATACCTAGTGGAAAATGTAACTGATAAAACAACAAATTTTCCTAGGACACCCATTTTTCAGAGAAAGATTAGTATGTTCTGAATTTCCATCCGCAGTCACTTAGGCAGGGAAGAGATTCACATACCTATGTTAAAAGAATAATAAGGAAATAAGAGCTCTTACTTTGGGAGTGTGGACCATGTCCACCAGCTGCCCCTCCCCTCACGGAGTCCGACATACCATGTTCATGATGGTGAGGATATAGGACTCCACGTTCTCGCTGCCATGGTACTCGACCATCTTCGTGTCCGCCACCACCAGCGTCTCCACCCACCTCTCTCTGCTGACGGAACGCCGGGAGAGGCTCCGGCCGGGCACGGTGTTCCTCTCCCACCTCTCTCGCTGCAGAGCCAGCTTCTGGGGGCCGCCGAGGCTGTCTGCACGCCCAACAGGAGGCAGCGAGTTAATTCTCTCTGTCTCTCAACTATTGCTCACTGACGATTTGTGATTAATAATGTGTGAATGCAATGTTCTCATGCACACGACTGAAAAGGAAGAAATGGTCATATTAAACGAATATGACCAAGACACCTGAAATTTGAAACATACAAGGAGATCTGAATGTGCTTCTCTGAAATAATCATTACCTATTTCATGAACTAGGCCCCTCACTATAAACACCATCAGGTATTTATAAATACCATTGGTACAGATACCAATAGATAATACCATCAAGATTGAGAGCGTTCTCTTTCTTCTCCTTCTTCTCTGAATTATTCACTGCCCACTGTGTGCAAGGCAATGTATCAACTTTAAAATGCCGAGCTGATATCCTCGTGACTATCTGAGGAACACACTGCTATCAGCATTTTGCAAAGGGGGACACTGACGCTCAGAGTGGCTGGTTACTTAAAGTCAGTGTAAGATGTGGGACTTTCTAGGTCCTTAAAATCATGCATTTTCATGCACACCACGCTGGCCCCA
>PVKM010044661.1:0-12219 GCA_004027735.1 Carollia perspicillata | reverse complement strand
TTACAAAGATAAGTTCTCACCTCATTTGTGTGAAACAGTCCCCAAAGAATGTCACGGTAACAGGCAACACATGTGCAATATTGCTTTCGCATCGCGGGCCTGTGCCAAACGCCAGGATGGAGATTTGTGGAAATGACATCTGCAATTGGAAAAAATACACCTCATCAAAACTGCGGGGGATTCCGCTTTCCCGGGAGTCGTTCTGGCCAGCGCCCTTTTAATCTGAAATGACTACTTTATCGCTCTTCTGGTGAGGGGCCTGGCTCGCTGGAGCAGGGAGGTATGCCAAGGGCGGGCCATAGCAGGGACACCACCCACAGGGGCAAGTTCAGTGCTACCACCACCGTACAGGGCAAAGCATCAGTGGGGTCTGTAAATACCACGCGCTTCGTTTGATTTCCTTATTTTATGCAGAGCAAAGTTTAGCAGATTGCCTGTAGCACTGCTTGGTAAGGGATGATGATGAGAGCTGTCTCTTTCGTGGGGCTTGCTGGGTACCAGGCTCCCCTCTAAGTGCTTTGCATGTGGTAACTCATTTCATCCTCACAGGATCCCTCTGTGGTGGGTGTAATGGTTACTCCCATTTTGCAGATGAGGAAGTTGAGGCAGAGAGAGAAAGTGAGGTTGAAGCTGGAATTGGAACATAACAATCTATCTGGTTCCAGAGCTTATACGCTTAACCACAATATTACACAAGAAAATAAGAGTTACTTGTTTCAATGTGATGAAGTTAAAGCATTGGACACAGTGAGCATTCCAGCTGTTGTTACTGTCGTCGTACTTGTGTGGATTTTACAGTGAACGTTCCCATAAAGAAATTACTCAGATAATCCGAGCAGTACACACAGCGCATTGGTAATCTGAGCACCCTCCACCCCCAGAAGCCATTCTCCTCAACTGCAGGTGATTTAGAGATAAAACATAGAGACAATTTCTGTAATAACTACCCTACCTTTTCTCGTGTATATTGTGATGCAGTAAAAATATTTGTCATCATGTAGTTGTACTAATGACACATACAGTTGTTTATTTTTAAGCTTCAACTCAAAAACGTAAATCCCCTTTCCCACTATGATTAATTCATTTTGACAGCTGTGCTGAAAATGTAAAACTTACAAGCGCCCCCCTTTCGGACTCTGCCCCTCGGGGACTAGGCGATGGGGAGACACTCAGTAAGACTCCCCTTGACCCGAATCTGCATCTGTGCACGTGATGAGAATTCAAGAGCTGCATCTTTCTTTGAAAGGGAGCAGGGTCCTCCAGTTCCTTTACGTGAACAACTGTGAGAGGAAGCCTTCCATCCAGCCCCGGGGAGGAGGACCCTGTCACCTGTGAAATGCAGGGGGGAACGGGGGTGGCTCTGCTCACATGGGGTGGCGCCTAGCCTGCAGTGGGCTCCACTCAGGCCCTGTTCCAAGTGCTGGTCACGCCGTCCCCTCAGTACGATCTCCAGGAGAGGGGCCACGGGTGTTCATTACTCTGCCTTAGTCAGCCACCTCTCATCAGTGGGACCTAACAAGACTTTCTCTCAGTCTCGTACTTTAAAACTTAATATTTTAATGGAGAAAATCTGTAACTAGACTTTGGAATGAAAGTCTTATTATTTTATTAAGGAAATAAATTAACATACAAATAATGGGGGAGGTGCTGTATTCCTGATGCAAAAATGCAAAGCAGTTGATGAAACGTCGACGTTATCTTTTTAAAATTGTGGACTGCTTATTTCACTTAGCATAATGTTCTCCAGGCCCATCCCTACTGTCACAAAGGGTATTTTTTATGGTCAAGCAGTATTCCATTCTGTAAATGTCCCATAGTTTTATCCACTGATCTGCTGACGGACACTTGGGCTGCTTCCAGATCTTGGAGAATGTGAATAACACTACAGTGAACGGGGGGGGTGCTTATGTTCTTTCAAATTACTGTTTTGGGTTCCTTCATATTAATTCCCACACGTGGAACTGCCGGTTCAAAAGGTAGATCCATTTTTAATTTTTTAAGTTATCTCCACACCGCTTTCCACAGTGGCTGCACCAGTCTGCATTCCCACCACCAGTGCAGAAGGACCTCCCTTTCTTCACATCCTCACCAGCACTTGCGATTTGTTGATTTATTGATGGTGGCCATTCTGACAGGTGCGAGGTGCTATCTCCTTGTGGCTTGAATTTGCATTTCCTGATGATTAGTGACATTGAACATCTCTTCATATGTCTGTGGGCTCTCTGTATGTCTTTTTTGGAGAAATGTCTATTCAGGTCCTTTGCCCATTTTTTTATTTGGTTTGCTAGTTTTGTGGGTGTTGAGTTTTCTAAGTTCTTTATAAATTTTGGATATGAAACCCTTATCAGGTGCATCAGTGAATGTAGCCTCCCATTCTGTGGGTTGTCTTTTTTATTTTGTTGATGTTTCCCTTTGCTGTGCAAGAACGTTTTAGTTTGATGTTGTCCCACTTGTTTATTTTGTTTGTTTGTTTCGATAAAATATTGCTGTGAACAATATCCAAGAATTTACTGCCTGTGTTTTTCCTAGGATTTTTATGGTTTGGGGTCAAATATTTAAGCCAGTCAGAGGAAGACAAATGCGATATAATTTCACTTATATGTGGAATCTAATGGACAAAATGAGCTAAAAAGCAAAACAGAGACAGACTCACAGAGAGAGAAGAGGACGGCAGCTCTGGGTGGGGGGAGTTTGGGGGCCCAGGGGTCAAGGGGAAAGCAGGAAGGACTCATGGACACAGACAACCGTGCAGGGATAGCAGGGGCAGGGGTTGTAAGGAGGTTAAATGGTAATGGAAAATACAATACAAAATTTCAAAAAACACGCAGTACAACTGTTAAGGTGCGATTCACATGTCATGTCATTAACCCTTCACAATAAACAGTGGAGTGGATGGAGTGGAGTTTACTGCAGTCACAATGCTGTGCGGCCACCACGCCTTCTAGATCCGAAACACATCCGTCCAGCCCCGGACAGCGGAGCCCCTTCCTTGTTGAGTGGCTTCTCCCCACTCCTTGAAGCCCCTGGCCACTACCAGTCGGCACTTCTTCCCCACGAGTTTGTCTAGTCTGAGTCTTCCATGTGAGGGGAAACGTACACCATATGACCTTTCATGTCTAAGTTATTTCATGTAACATAACACTTTCAAAGTTCATCTATAATGTGGCGTGTATAGTCACTTTATTCCTTTCCGTGGCTGAACACCATTCCACTGTATACGTACGGGCTGTACAACACGTTCACACCACCATTTGTTTATTTATCCGTCTAGTCAAGGACGATTGGTTTGTTTCTACCTTTTGACTATTATGAATGATGCTGTTAAGACCACACCAGTATATATACTTTTTTGAGTACCCGTTTTTCAATTTGGGGGACATATACCCAAGAGTAAAATTGTGGGGGTCATTCAATTATCTTTTCACTTACTCAGTCAGTCCAGTATCTTCCTGGGGTCAACTAGTGTGATCCTTACAGGGCCTCACCCCATGCAGAGTGATTTTTCTCAGCTATTTTGTCCATAAAATTGTCTCTTTTCCGTCTCCTACTCCAGATGTAGAATGTATTTAGGTATCACTTTAAGCCTCAGAATGTTTTGGCTGTGCCTCTCTATTCTCGTGTTCTGTTTTGATGCCAACCCGCAGAACAAAGAGAGAAAGGACGGATTCCAACATGAAATGTTGCATTAGAAATGTGGTATTAATTCCGCCATTCAGCAAACATCGCTAAGCCCCTCTGAGCTGGCCCTGTGTGAAGCACTGCAGATACGGAGGAAAACGCAGTGGATACACTTCCTGCCCTTGTCGAGTTTTTGATCTTAAAAGCAAATAAGGGGAGTGAGTTTTTATTCTCTAGATCACACACATTTCTATTTCCAAAAGCTATGAGTTGTACTGCAGCACTTTTCAATGTGGATTGTTTGCCTTGGCGTTCAGATCATGATTACACCTTTTTTTGCTCAGCCTTGCTTCTCCCCTGATTAGTTCTGACTTTCAGTGATGGCTGTCTAGTTACCAGCAGAGCCCTTTGGGAGGTCTTGTGGTTTCATAACTGTCTTCTGATATACTGGCAAACAAAATGTCAAAAACACTGTCTTGAAAAGCTAAATTTCATTCACCCAAAACTTTACCTAGAGAGAGTGCATTTTAATTTTAAATCAATAGAGCATTCATTGGCATTTGAGGTACATGAGCCTCTAAAATATAACAAATTTAATAATTCATATAAGTGCTTCAAAATTAATTTCTAATCCAAGCGATCACTTCACAAATTATAAAATAGTGGGGTTTGTGAAGTGGGGGAACACCAGGAAGAGTTAGATGGATGAAGATATGGAGATATGTACTAGGTTATCCCAAATAAAGTGATTTAAACAAGATCGTGTACATGAATTTTTCATGTAACCACAAAGGGACAACAGGAACACAAGGCGTGTGCTCCTTGTTCCAAGATGGCTGCCCTAGCTCCAGACACAGCCTCTGCATCCCAGCCAGTGGGAAGCAGCCTTTGAGTGGTGCACATCACTTCTATGCTCTACGCATATCCTAGTAACCACAACTTTGTCGTGTGTCCCTCACTTTCATGGGGAGTTTGGAAATGTGGCGGTGCCTGGAATCACATGTAATGCACATGGAATCTTTCTGAAATTCTGGACTCTAGAATGAATTCTTAACTAATTTTTAAATAGTAGAGTCAGTATGATGTAGAGAAGCAGTCTAGAAATGAGTTCAGTACCCGTATTTTTAGTCAGCACCTCTCTCCCTATTTATTAGCTTCGGTTTAAAAAAAAAGGAAAAACTAACAACAACATTTGGGTAAAGGTCAACATCTCCTTAGTAATAAAGCTTTCTTTTTTTATTTTATGGACATTTATAGTTTGAAAATGCCTAATATGTATGTATTTCTGTTTTCCACTTTTGGGTCCCCTCCCCCTTCTGCAAAGCCAACAGTACACCGACATATTTTTGTGTGTGTATCTAAATAAATTATTAACCATTTTTGATTCAACAAACAACTCTAATTTAATATGAGAGGACAGAATCTGTTTCTCGGAGAAATCTGCCATAAAGATACATTTTGCACTTGAAGTTAAACTTTTCAATAATTTATTCCCTCTCCAGGCTGCCTGAAATTCTATATTGTTCGAATTGCTGCCTGGGTGCACGGACGGCCTCATACTGGGCGCACCGGATGGTGATTGTTTATATATAGCACACCACCCTGATCAATCTCTGACACTTACTGCTGACTTCCTGCTGCTCAAAAATGTGAACTCTAATAGCATTTGTATGTTTTCTTTTTCCCTCAAGGCTTCAGATTCTTTCTCCACAAGAACATGGAAAATTAGAATGAACATCACAGATACTGTAATAGAAGTAGCTCAGGCAATGTAATTGCATTCTCAGATACCGCATATAGTATTCACTAAATAAGAATGTCTTACTTAAACGTAAGGATATTTCTATGCGGATATAGGTATATAGAAAGACTTCTGCCTCCATCTTCTGCAGATTTCAAACTTATAAAATGCTAATCATTATTAACCCTTGACATGCAACATGTCTTCAAGATTTCAATCTAGAATAACAAAAAATGTCAAACGAATAACAAAAAACAAATTACTAAAAAATGACAGCTATAAAAGATATATTCCTTAGAGATCAACTTTTTCAGACATCTGGTGTTCTCATAAATATCAACTCTAATATTATTAATTTCAAGTGTTCCAATCGCTATATTAGTCAACAATTAAATGTATGCTGGACCGTTATTCAATTTTTTCAAAGAAAGGAAATAGTTAATGAAACAAACTATTTTTAAAACATGAATCTGTTTTTTTTTAAAGATTTTGGAAGGGATTTGTGTGGTGTGATGGTAAATTATGTAGTTCATGGTTTGTTTGATTGTTTGTTTGTTTGTTTGTTTGTTTTTAAGACTAGCAGGAGTCCCCTCTCTCCCTGAGACAGAAGGTAGCGAAATCTCCTATGAGGGATTTCTAATCCTAGTGGTTTCACCACTATGTCACCAAGGAGGTGCACATAGATAAAGACTCTTGAGAACACAGGCAGATGTTCAAAAGGAAACTTTTGAATGTGTAAAACAAGAAAAAAAAAAGAGCTCGGCAAGGTGATAAAGAGATGAAGAGACAAGAGGGAACCTAACTCAAAGACGAGAATATGGAAGGTCCTCTCTCAGATGGTGGGCTTTTCAAATTCACGTGACCTCAGTTGTCTTCTCCTGCAACACACCCGTCCCAACCACACCGTCTCAAGCAGGGTCCTGCCACTCACTTCAGAGCACTATATGAAATGATGTGTTTCCATTCAGTTATTTGGTTGTCTATCTCCCCACCCAAATATAAGTCCTGTTAGATCTGAGATCTCGTTTGTCTGGCTTTAGCTGTGTCCTTGGTGCCTTGGACACATTTGCTTGACTCATGTTTGATACTCAGAAATAGTTGTCGAAAAGGTGAAGGAATCAATGAGTACCCTAACTGGAAGGATTTAAATATTTCTACAAATATTCAGTAAATATTTAACTTCCTAACAGGTGTTTCACAGTTTCGATTTTACCTTCTCATTATCTCTCAAACCTGTCCATTTCTCTTCACCTCCACCGCCCCCCACACACACTCCAAGCTACCACATCTTGCTGGAAGGAGTGCCACAGGCTCCTGCCTTTGTGCCCACGCGAGTACCAACTGCACCGAAGTTCCCAGTCCGCAGGCCTTCCTGAGGCAGAGTGACTTTTCTTTTGAAACTCAAACCATCTTACGTCGAACTCCTACCTAAAGCACCTTGGATGTTCTCATCTCTCTTAGGCCTACGTTCTCAACTTGTCCTGAAGGTCTTTCAGAGTCTGGTCTTCACCTGTCTGTTCTGGCCCTGTGTGACCGTGTTGTGCCCCATTATCAGGAGTCCAGCGATGCTGACCATGTCACGAGCTCCCTTTCTCAGAGGACGTTTTACTTGCTGTTCTGACCCCCTGGCCTGCTGTGCCCCGCCTCCCTCTCTAGCTGCTTATCAACCTTGCGCCTCTAGGTCCAGCACCTGCTCTAATCACTGCACTGGAGCAGCCTGTTAGCAAAGAAGCTGCTTTGCTCAGTAAAGGAATCCTAAGGTGGCGATGCCTCTGCATTGCCTCTGCTCATTACTTGTCAAAAATAAACAAAGAAAAAGTAAAACAAAAGAGAGAGATGGTCGGAGGGCCTCCATTTCCACACACAAGCACGGCAACCACGGCAGAGGAACGGCACCTTATAAGCCTTCGAGAATAGCATGCAATCCGCCCCAGGTCTGACCTCCGCTGACCCCTGAAGACCCAGATTTTGAGACAGCAGAGGGTGGTGAGGTTGTAGCCAATTCTTCAAGCAGGTATTCATTCTTACACTCATTTACTCAACAATATTCATTGGAGCTGAACACGGGCCAGGGCCGGAGCCATGAAACTCTATGAACCTCTGTTCATGCTGCTGCTTCTATTTGTCACAGACTTTCCCTTGTTCCCTTCTCTCGCTCCAACACCCTGAAGTCCCTGGTGAAGTCCTACTCTTCTTTCAAGGCCCAGCTGAAATGTGACCTCTTATCGGAAGCTTCCTTGAATTCCTTCAGGCTGAATTAATTGCTCCTTTATCTGTGATCCCAAGGGAGTTACTTCATACATTTGCAAAAGCACTTATCACATTGCAGCTAACTATTTGCATATCTGTGTCCTTCTGGACTGGTTTTTCTTTGTGGCAGGGACCATCACTGACTGGTACCTAAATTCCTCACTCCCCTCTCACACTTACAGCCCTGGCTCTCAGCACAGTCTTTGGCAGGGGCAGGCGCTATTTAAATATTAGTCATTGCTTAAATGTCTAGGGTTTGCCAAACACCCATGGACAGCACCCTGAATGGTGAGATGCACACATTCCTAGGGTGTATTTTACAATCCTTTTCAGGTAAATTGTTAAACAAATCCTCGTGGTGTTATTGCTTTTTCCGGGAAACATCTACAGCCAAAATTCCCAATGCATAGAAAAGACTAAAACAATAGAAAAATACAAACTTTGCAAAAATCAGGGCAATAAGAAATCTGAAAAGCAACTGGGAATGCAACTATCCTTGGAAATTAGGCTAGGTCACTGAGGAAAGATCCGAAGAAATAGTACAAGAGTGCAGGGACGTGTTTAGAGGGACAAAACACAGAAGAAGGGGAAATATTATTATAGAAAGGCAACACAAAAACTTCTTAATTAATCTATGTCAGTAATTTTCTTTTCTCCAATAATAAAAGGGCAGTCTGCGAAGACCAGTGTTGAAGAGGAAGGGTTTGGCTACCACCCCCAGCCTCCCCGGGCCATCACTCCTGCCTTAAGTTGTGTCACTTTACCTTGGAGGTTTGGTTTGATGTGTGGCTTGCTCATACCTGAGGGACATTTAAGAATAGAAAGCTTGATGTCTACTACAAAACAGCATCTCTCTTAGGGGAGCATGCAATTATCTAGTTCGATCTGAGACCTCTAAAGGATAAGAAACCTCTGTGGAGCTCTCTGGTGTACACAGCCTACTGAACACTGCTGGAAAAATTAGGCCCACCTAACCTGGGACCATCTAGACATCTCAAGTGAATTTTGGGCGAGAGCAGTTTGATTGCGTTCCCCAGACCCCAAGCTGTCTCAGCTTCAGGATGGTCCTTGGCACGGCACTCCTGGCGCTGGTGCGTGGGATGGCTGGAATGTCCCCATGCCTCGGCCGTGGTTCCAGAGGAAGTCGTTCGTTAACAGGTGGCTGCTGATCATCTGGAAGGATGATCGTGGGCATATGAAGTCTTGCTCCCTACTTCTCCTGCATGTAATTCTGCTCGTGATTCACTTGCACATGCTCCTCGCCCAGACTGAAGAGTGTTGACCCTTTGGGTGAAAAGCAAATACAATAGAAGCTTTAGAATTCACAGCACAGTGAAGGCGGTGATTACTCTGTAAATGGTGTATGTAAATCAGCAGGAGCAGATGATGGAAATCCTTGTTGACCTAAGGAGGAGGCAGATTGCGTTTCAGTGCTATTTGTAATTACAGGTTTCAGGCCTCCTGACCGTTGAAAAGACGTTTGAACTCTAAACAAAAGAAAGTGTTGTATTCATTTTCAAAGAGGGAGAAAAGAATGGACCTTTTGAACAGATTGGCCAGCTTAACCTTATTATTTTAGGTAATTATAGAAATGCGATATTAATCCGTACAAATCTCCAGGAGAGGAACAGAGGCCGGTATGAGCACAATGACTGGGAATGTCAGAGCAGTTTGCTCATATGGCAGGTGGCGTATTTAACAGGGAAGCAGTGAACGGAAGGCTTTCGACTCCATTTTTTTAGAGGGCTCTCCGCCTGGGCCCAGCTCCCTCCTTCCCCTGCATACCCACTCCCACTTTGGAAACCTCCCACTCCCTGTGAGACTCCCCCAACCTCATCTCTCCTGAAGCCTTCTCGTCACCCCAGTTTCCTCTGGCACCACAGGGGCAGAGGAGTGCTCCTATCCCCAAAGAGATCCGCACCCTAATTTTTAGAACTTGTACCTGTGGTGTGCCATGTGGCACAGGGGCCTTGCAGGTGTGATTAAATTAGGGATCTCGAGGTGAGGAGATCATCCTGGATTATCTGCTGGGGCCGAATGCAATCAGAGGGGTCCCTGCAGGTGAATGGAGAGGCAGGAGTGTCTCCGTCCGGGTGATAAGATGTGAGAAAGACTCGCACAGCCATCCCAGGCTCGGAGGGTGGAGGGGGCCACAGACAAATGGTCCGGAGCAGCCTCTAGAGGCTGGAAAAGGCATGGAGATGGATTACCTCTTGATTTTAGTACCGTGAGCCCCATTTCTGTGGTCTAATCCCCAGAACTGTAAGATAACGAAATGGTATTGTTTTAAGCCTGTGAAACTGTGGTGATTTGTTACAGAAGCAAAAGGGAACTGATACAGAGCTCTTGGCACAATTTTTCACTCCTCTTCTGTGCGTCCATATTATCGCACCCGCACCAGCTGGCACTTACCTCCGTGTTTTGCGTTATTTGTCTATGGCTTGTCCCCCACATGATCTTCCCTCGGCCACTCAACAGTGGTCAGTGTCTTATTCATGGTTGTCTCTCTAGTGGCTCACGCAGAGCCTTCAGATGCAACCAATGTTCCTCCAACCGCCCCAGGAACAGGAAAAAGGCTGCCCACGGGGTCATTTGTTAACGCCTTTGCTCACATATCCTTGTGTTGAATGACGAGCCATTCTTCCCGTGGCTCCTCAGTCAATATCCCTGTTGCATGGGACGTCTTCCTTACCTTTATGAAATGGGAGACACGGATCTCAGGCTGTGACCTGAAGGACACTGTCTTGATTTTCCAAGCCCTGGGCATCCCCCTGAGAGCCTCGTCAGCACTGACAGCTCCTACCACCCTCCCAGTTACCCGTCTTCTCAGATTCCTGGGAGCAGATCAGGAACTCGATACAAGTAAATATTAATACCAAGCACATCTTTGTTCAATAAGTAGGGAAACACATAAAGTTATACAAATGACTTATTAGGTGATGGGTAAATAGCCAAAGGGATCAGAAAGTTCCCATTTCCTTGTCAGATGACAACAGGAGGTGAAGTTCCACGGTTTTCTCAGGATTTGGCCCTTAACACCATTGCCAAAGGTGTGGGTGAGGGATGGTGCTAGGCAAGTTAGTAGAGGATGTCAGTATACTAAGAGTGGTAAGAAACTGTTCAGGGTGATTATAGTATCTTCCTTCTGGTTTTCCATGTATGCTAAAGGTATGCATTTACTTGCTCCTTGGTCACATCCAAATCTGTCAGAGGAACGGCTGCGGGGCACATCACATTTACCCCGGCGTGTGGAAAGACCGTCTGCTTAATGAAAATACAATTTCATCAGCAGAATACCCACTGTTAATAAAAATACATATACTGCATTTATCTGAAATGCTACCATGAAGGAGGGTATAACACTGCAGAAGAAACATTGTATAGTAATTCAAAAATGCTCCTATATTACGGTATTCTCAGTTCTGTCGAGAACTTCAAGAACATCATTGAGTCTCTCTAAGCCTCAGTTCCCTCTTCCCGGCATGCCTTATTTGGAATTCACCCCCATTCCAACACCCTTTGATCTTCAGCAACAGGCAGGAGGTGGCATGCCACCATTAGGAGAATTCATCCCACTGTGGTTCATATGTGTCCAAGGACTGAGAGTATGTTCCTGTGCAAAAATGATTTAAAAACCTTGAAGGGGCCTAGAAAATGGATACTCTAAAAACAGGATTATTGGAAAATAAGTTTTATAAAGGAGGCTTAAATATCAATGTTGCTTTGTGATTAGAATATGTTGAGAGCAGAATGAATCCCAAACTTTAATTTCAGGAGAACTCAGCGAAGAGGATGCTCATGAACATGAAAAACCAAGGGCGGAGGTAGGGGCCCACTAGCCGTGGCCTTCTTTTTAAGGTCTGACCTTGAGCACGGTTCTTTGCTTCTTTTATTTTTCTTATATTGTCTACCAGGAGGCCTGGCAAACCCGAACAGCAAATGATCTGATCTCTTTTTACCATCCTTCATGTGCTTATTTGGCAGACATACTGTCTGACACATACATGTCAGACATGTATGTGTGCATCTGTGTGTGTGTGTGTGTGTGTGTGTGTAAGAAATACATCAAAGGGAGATATTGCTTCCTGTAACCCAGAACCTCTCCTTGTGGATCAGAGATGACTCCTCTACACGAGCTCAAAATAGGATCCTACGTTTATAATTTGCTGGAAGCCTTGCCTGTCCCAAATACCCAAGTTCATGTTTGCATGTAGATTCACCTTCGTTTTACCCTTTAGGTAATCTGAATAAAATATTGTTGGCACCTGACTTGCCCATAAAAATCTCGAGTGGTCCTGTGTTGCACACGGCTGGTAAACTGAGAGCAGGTCTCGGTACCCGTTTCAGGAGAGCTGAGTGTGAGGAGGAGTGTGGAATGTCTGAACTCCACCTACTAGCGTATGGAAGAGACGATGATCCGTGTGTGTGAAGGGAACTGCTGAATGAAATTAATTTCTCTTCTATTTTAAGATCTTTTTCTCACAAGTAAACATTCTCACTGTTCTCTTCTACATAGTAATTGAATTTTGAAGTGGAGGCCATCTATACTCTAGTTTGTGGGTGAAAGGGAGCCCAGATGACGTCTGGGGTGGAAAAGTGCTTGCCTCTGG
>PVKM010044660.1:0-12167 GCA_004027735.1 Carollia perspicillata | reverse complement strand
CTCTCTTGGGATGAGTAAATATCAGCCTGTTTCCAGGAAAATGAACTGGTAAGAGGATGGCAGAAAAGTTGCTAGTTTTTAGAGGGCTGTGTTTAAACTGCTATCTCCACTTCTTAATGAATCTCAGATGATTTATTTCTATGTTGCTATAATATCTAGGAAGGAATGATATTTTATGCAGTTCTAAGGGTAACAGTAGTTTCTTTCCGAGATGTTACTTTTGGTCTCAGAGTTAATGTTTGTTCATGTAATATATTGAGTGACCTCGAAAGGGGCCATAAAATAGAGGAGCATCAGAACACCTGGCTTTTGTGGGTCCCTATTACTGAGCATATATTTGTAGGCAAATCCTTAATTTCTGTACCTGTTGTGGAGGTAGCAACACCTATCCAGCTTCCTCCATAGCCTCCCATTTAAAGGGATAAAATGAAAAATATTTACATACCTTGAAAGTTCTGAGGGTCCCAGTGGAAAGCAAAGCATGGACTTTGTGAACAGAAAGCCCCAGATTTGAAAGTTAGCTTTGCTGCTTATCACCCGTCTGGGCAAATTCCCTAAACTCTATGTCTTGGCTACTTCATCTGTAAGGTGATCCCGAGCCAGTCCCGACCACACAGGTTACTTGCGAGGACCAAGGGGACTATTCTGCCTAATTATAACATAAGGAAACTGAGGCCCCAGTTGGCAGTGTCTTACCCAAATTGATTCATCAACAAACACCGAGTTATTCCAAGGAGCGTGCATGCAGGGATTCAAAAGCTGCTGCTGAAATTCCGGTGCTGCCTCAATGCTTAGGAAGACTTTTTCTTTTTAGTTGAGAGCTCTTTCTGCTCCTTGATTTCAAGAGGAATTGTCATACTGCTGACTCTTTCTTGTTTATTGGCTAATGACTCATTCATGAGTTATCTACGCCTCCTGTTCCTTCTTTCTTTCCCTCTTCTGCCATCTCTATCATGGAACCATTTCCTTTCTGCTAGGATTTCGGGAGATTGTGAGAGTGGTGAGTGACCGTGAATTAACTGCTTGTTAGCTAGCGGCCCTGTCTCTGGGGAGGCAAGACTCACCCCACTGCTGCTGATCAGTAAGAAGATGACAATCTCTGCTTCTTTAAAAGCCTCTGCTGCTTTGACTTCCAGATTGCAACTTGCCTCATTCTGCTTTAATTGTTCCCTCATTGCTGGATCCTCTCCCCAGGCAAACCCCTTAAATGTTACTATTCCTTGGGGATCTGCCCTTGGTCTTGGTCTTCTCTTTTTATGATCACGTATAAGCTTGTGTCCTCCGTTACCATCTACCTGTAGTGACTCCTAAGGCCATTATCTTTCACAGTGAGTCTCGGAACCTCCAGGTCCAGGTGCCCCCTGAACATCTCTGCCCGGACCGCACAGGCACATCAACATGTGTCCCAAAATGAGCTTGCTGTTCCTCCAGTTCACACCACCCACACATACTTCCTTCCTCCTGTAGGCTAATTAATGTCATTCTCAACCCCGAGATGATGCTCCATAGCCATCCATTTTTCAAACCATTTTCATTTCATATTAAAACACCTGTTTCCTGGGCTTGTTTCCCATCACTCATGCATTTGCCCCAGTTCAGCACTCATCTTTTTTCTTCAAGTATTTCTAGTGTAGCCTCCTAACTTCTCTCTGTGGCCTGATTCTCTCCATTCTATCTCATCTGCTCTCTGTCTTCTGCTAGAGATAATTTACAACACCAATGTTTACCTTCATTGATCTTCTATTAGGAAGAGTTTGCTAGACCCTCATTTTCTACAAAAGACACACACACACTCACAATTTCCAGGATTAGAACTTCCACGGCTTTCCAGCCTCTCCACCGGGTAGTCTGCGGGCCATTATGTTCCAATCACAGTGAACGTGCCATTGTCTCCCAAGTGCTGGCCCTAAATGACATTGGTCGTTTCTCCTCCCCCTGCCCGTACTCTCATCCTCCCTTCTCTTACAACTCCCCTGTAAGTCCCCTCACGTTAGTCTTTAAGAAAGACCAAGTTCCTTCTTCCGTGCATTCACAGCACTGTATTTATAACTTTATATTGTGATGTCTTTATATCAGGACATTGAGCTCACCAAATTGGAGAAGAACTTCTTTATTTCAAAGACCTCATGACATTGGAAAATGCCTCACGCACAGAAGGAATTCAATATTTATTGAATGAATGCACTTATGATTATTATTAAGACCCACAGTCTTATTTTTTATTTTATACGCATAGTGCAATATTCGATTGTTGATAATCACTTACTAAATAAGTCACTTAACACCCCACGAACTAACAAAAAGAGCCTTCATATATGGCCTTGACATCACATCAAGATATTAACATTTTAGAATTAGGATTTCAAAAATATTTGTGTACCTAATGGCTTAAAGCAACTTCTAGGTCTCTCTGAAGTTTATCTAACTTTAATTCATTTAAATCGTTTTAAAAAGTAATCATTATACTTAAGCTAATCTGACCCCAAATTTGTAATTATTACATGAGATCTAAAGATAGCTACAGACTATAAATCTAAATGTATTCCAATAAATGGATAGAATGGAGTCAGAGTACCATACTTTGGGGAAGTATTGCATATATGATGCCATAGAAAAGGAAGAAACAAAAAAATTTTCAAACTTTAATTGAACCAATTATATCTACATGTATTACAATGTGAAGTAGTGTCAGAAGTTGAATGATACATTGGTTGGTTGGTTTTATAAAAGTATCATGGTATGCAGTTGTCTAACATGGTGCCTAGAGCTAAGAAAACAGTAATAATAATTGCAACAAGTAATAATAATTGCAGTAACATCTACTGGTCGCCTATCATATGCTAGGTGCCGTGATAAGCACTTACCAGGAATCACTGAATCAATCCTCCCAGCGTCTCTTTGGCGCAGTTCCTGCTCCCGCTCCGGCTGACGGACGGCGAAGCGAGTCTCGTCGGAGGACACCCCCAGACGAGTTTAGAGCTCTGTGAGCAAAGGTCCGACGGACTGTCCTGTGTTCAGTGAAGGAGTGCCTTTTAATCATCTTGATGCCATACTAATTACTAAGTAATTGACAAGTCATTTGGTACATGTGTATGAACTGTTTTGACATGTCTCAAATGATAAGGCACCTGACATATGCTGTAGTCGTTCATGAGAAGAAAAGAGAAACAAAATTCATTGAGAATCATCGAAATTAGGTAGAGTTAACGATACCGCCAGTTTCCTTTAAAGTCTGCTTTAACCTCAAAATCTTGAGCATTTATTGTAAAATATGCCTATTTGTGTTTTCTGGGCCCAGAACTCCTTTTTAGGTAGAATTGTAAGAAAACCCATTTCTTTGAAATTGAAAATTACCAGGAATGAGTACTAATTTATTATTTAAGCGTAGTGTGAGATTCTGAGGTCTGCTACTGGATGTGGGAAATACAATTTTCTGTTGAAGAGTAATTTAAAAAAAATTTGGTAGTGAGTTCTGTGAGTACTGTTCAGGTGTGAATGTACTCAAAATAATCACAATTTAAAAAGCCTACATATTTTATAATGCCTTTCGCCAGGTAATTACCTTCAGAATATCTGCCCAGCACAGTATGTTGCAAGCAACCAATAAAGAAAAAAAAATTACTTTTTCTTGATATGTGATCTCCAGAGTCAATTTATGTACAGTAAATGAAGATAGAGCTGCATTTATTCTATGATTTGAGGGACATAGAAAACTTTCTCTTGTCCCAAAAGACTTTGCCATAAAAGAAAAGAAAGAAAGGTTATGGGTTTTAAAGGTTGCTCTCTGTCAACATAGAAATATCCCTGGGAGAGGTAACCCTTTGTGCCTTTATCACATCCCTAAGGTAATCAAACTGGACAGCTGCCAAAATGCAGAATGCCAGGCCTACTCTCAAAGATTCTGATTTGATGGGTCTGAGACCCAGGAATCTGCATTTTAACCAGCACTTTGATGATTCTGATTTAGACAGTCTTCTGGACAACACTTTGAAAAAACATTGACTCAGTGGATGATTAGGATAGTTATCAACTAATTATTAACTGGTAACATTGGAGCAAGAGTAAAAGAAAAAGTGAAAAGTTACCAAATTCAAAATTTATCTCATTTGGAACCCTGCCTGAATTCTCAGGCTTATTCAAACTTTATTACTTTAAGTATCAACAGGTGAAATAAATGAAACACGAGCTCCTTCACTGACTGTAAAAACTCAGGGAAAGGGAAAAATGACTTTTGTTTGTTTCCAAATGGTTCTGTTTAACAGCCCCACAAATCAGTGCTGAAATGCTAAAATTTTAGAGCAGAATGTACAAAACGTTCTTGAATTATATTTTGTTCTTGGGTGCCAGGCACATTGGGTTTGTATCACAAAACACTGAAATAATAAAAAGCAGGTTCCCTGTCAAGTGTCTTTCGCAACTGGGAAACTAAGAGTTGGTGTATTTTGCAAAGAATTTGGACAAAATAACTGCCATCAATGAAGGGTGAATCCAGGGCCCTCACTATACACTGAGTGAGACAGAGATGGGGCGGGGGTGGAAGTAGGGTTTAAGAAGGTAGTAGAGGACGAATGAGGCTAATAATACTCCTTATGATTTGTGGGAAGTAAATCTCTTTATAAAAAGTTACTGCAGTTCAAATTTGGCCTGTCGTGAAGACAAGCTTGTTCCATGTGATGGAGACTCTGGGTTTGGAAGCTTATAAAAAACCTTGCAAGGGTGCTAGTGTGGAGAAAACAGGAAGACAGCTTCCTCTCTGAATATACACCATTTCCTGGGGAGGAAGTGAGGACTTTTTTTTAAGTTCTTTGTTGACTCTGTAACAGAGAGGCATCTATTTAGTGATGACGATATCTGTTTATACAACCAGGATATCAACCTTTAAAGTATATGTAATCCTGACAGCACCTTCTCTATTTGATAATGGCAAAGTTCAAAGCCCTTACGTTACAGGCATACCTTGTTTCATCATGCCTCATTTTATTGTGCTCCATAGGTGTTGTCTTTTTTACAAATGGAAGGCAGACCCTTTACCAGCAAAATGATTACAACTTGCTTTACTGCAGTTGTGTCTCCCCCACTGTCTCCGAGGTATGCCTGTAGCTGGTTTGGAACGTGTTGTATTTTATGATCACCATCGATTTACTCGCAGCCAAGCATATACTGCTGGGCAGTTTTTAAGGGACAGCAGTTAAGCATCACACTGTAAAGTGGATTTCAGCACTGCTCTTATTTTAAATACAGTGGCATGTCCTGAGGCAACATCACCACCTAGCAGACAGAGTAATGAGGGGATAGGTATTGTCCAGTGTAGCAAGGCCCACCCTCTCCAAACACCTGCTTGGTAGGTATAGGTATAAAGAGGCAGCAGCCTCAGCCAGTGACGTAGATTAGCATAATCTGTGATGCACTGGGTATGTGGGATATCCACTCGCTGCAACTCGATTATAACCAACTTCAATTAAGGATGAAGCAAGAGCATTAAGTGACCACAGTTTACTAACCAATTTGGAAAATGGTGAGCGTAAACCAAGAACCACTAGAACAGCATTGAACACTGACTTTTAAATAGGACCTTGAACGTTCTGTTGAATGCGGGCAGAATTTGCCCTGTAACCTTTCGGGGGGCTGGAAAGGTGGGCCAGTGAATAAACTGAAATGACACCCTTCACAGCACAGTGTCACAGCAGAAAGAGCACGCCCCAGACAGCGGTGCTCCGAGTCCCCCACAGCCATAGATTTCCAGATTACAACAGAGAACTCTAACTGGCGCGATCACAGGAAAACAAGCCCCTTTACGGGAGGCAGATAAATCTCTTGTGAAAACAGAAGAGCAGTGGATTTAACATCTTCCCTTAAGTTACCTTGGAAGAATGTTGTGGTTCAGTCTTACCGTGTTTTTTCAGGAGGTTGGGAGGTTTTTTCAGGATCTTTCCCTCCCCTTTTTTATCCTCATAACACTTCATAATCTATATAATTTGTGTCTTTCTCTTATTCAGCAGACTTAAAGTTCTAGAAAGTTCTTTCTAAAACCATATGGTTTCCCAGTGTTCCTTTTTATACCTTTATTATGTCTAGGAATTTCCAAAGTATTTACTAAACAATATTCTGGTTGCAGAGTTGCTCTGGAACACCCGAGACAGCCCTTGGTGCCTGGCCTATACAGCTGACTGTATGTGAATGTGGTGTTTTGAGGCAAGAATAAAAGAAAAAGCACCTGCATTCTTTTACTTTCAGTCCGAGGAGGACAGAATGAAATGGATTACCCGATGACTCTTGCCTGCTGGCAAGTTCAGTATCCCTGCAATAATAAAAAGCTTTCCGGCAGAACTACTGACTTCACTCTTCTACTAATACTCACTGACCACCACAATTATCCATTCATCTGAAATAACCTAAACTTTGAAGACATATGAAGCTAACTTGTCTAAAGTGTTTTTTTCTGTTGTCGCAAACCATTTTGAGAAGATGAGGCAACTATTTCTGGGTAGCCTATAAGAAACTTCACTGCTTAACCTCTCAGTAGTGAATATTAATTCAATCAGAACACAAATCAGTCAGACATTTAAAGCTCATGTAATTAGTCAGGACCAGAAAACTCACGTAAGTTACTGTTGTTACCAAAAATATCAATTTTTCTTTAGTCATGTAAATAAATCTTGTTTCTCCTTAAATGTGTAAAAATCTTCTGTTGAGGACTTACATAGAAAACCTGAACAGAATACCTGAAGGATCAAAACCAAAATGTGGCTTTGTTACCTTCTAGGGATCAAGATGTCAATGTCCATCTGTTTTTGCTGTAAACCAGAAATTGGAGCTATTTCAAAAGGAGGAACAAGAAGGCAGGGGTGGAGAGAGGGAGGCAGATTTTTGACCTCTGAGGGGAAAGGGTAAAACGGGGTTCTGATGGCAGGACCACTCCCACCCATGAGCCAGGAGAAGAATAGGATGCAGCCCCTAGGGAGCAGTGACATTGGGGCTTTTGCAAGGGGTATTGTCCAGCTGGCTGTGTGAATTCAGGCCGTGAACCACAGAGAGTGCCATCAGCACAAACTGGTAAAACCGAGTGAAACTGAGCTTGAGCCTCTTGAAGGGAGTGGCCATGTCTTAGTTATTTATATTTGTATTCCTACTGCAGTACCTGAAATATCCGAGATACTAGACACTGAAGGTATGTTTAATAATGAAACGTTTATAGAGCATCTGCAATATAGCAGACATCATGTTAAGGCCAGGGGGATGGTCCCTGGGAGTTCACGCGCAGTCTTGTAGACGTGATTAAGTGAAACATGTTGGTAGATCTGTTCTATTAAAGTACTCTGAATAATCGTTACTAACAAAACAATAAATGGCAAGAATTAGGTCAGTACAGTCATTGCTCAAAGAACAATTCACAGATTGAGCATTCAGTTATGTGGCAACCATATGGTTATGCATTTCCCCGTGTTGACATACTGTAAAATTCACACATTATATAAAAAGAAATCACACCAGGAAAGTACAGGCTAATATAAATAGTAGAGTGAAAAACACATTACTGAAGTTTACTGCTTAGTAACAGATTTACAGATCTGAGCTGCTGATTTTTAAGAATTCCATTGATGCCAATTTTGAGAAACCCAATCGATGTAAGAAGAAGGAAGAATAAAAATGAAATGAAATGTAGTAGAACAGTGATGAGGGGCAGGGAAGTAACCGATTTAATTTAGCTGCAGCTAACATTAAAATATGTAAAGTCTCTAATGCCCACCTTGGCAGGGAGCCAGGAGGCCTGGGTCTTCCTTCTTTCTCTGCTACTGAACTGCTGTAATGAATTGAAGCCGATTTCCTCACCTGTGACATGAAGGCAGTGAACTATTTCTGATATGAATTGTGGTTTTAAAAAAATCTAGGGTATTCTCTGAGACCTATTGATGCATGTGCTTTCATCTTTACAAACCTATCAGTAGAATTATAGACCCATAATTCAGCGACCTCTTTATTTTCCTGAATACAATTAACTTGGTTATACAGGTAAGGCTGTGTCAGCAATTCCTTACTAATATCTCTTTCCAGAGGATAGCTTCTCCTCACTCCCCTTGGTTTTTGTAACACTTTCTCATATATCTGTTATAGGCCTTCCTTGCCTGGAGCAATGTAGTTTTGTCTGTTCCTAGGTCTGTTGTCCACACTAGATTCTGAGCTCCTTGAGGGCAGAAAGGGTGACTTACTCATCTTTCAGAGTCCTTGCAAAGTATAGGGATTGGCACATAGTAGGTGCTCAGTGATGCTGGGGGAAATAGAAGGCAGCAGGAAAAGAGAAAGACCGCATATGAGATGGACTGACTCCGCAGAAGCAGCCATAAGCACGAGTCTACAGGAGCTGAGCAGGGCTGCTGCGGACTGGACATTGTGGACGTCGTGCGTTCACAGGGTCGTCAGGGATCACATCAGACTCAACTACACGTGGTTCACAGAGGACTGATGAGTATTGAATACACACTTAATCAACTTAGTTAGGAAGTTCCATATCTGGCATATGTTTCAGATAACTTCTCTTTGCCCCTGTGCATCCATCTCCACCCTTTTTCACCCTGCTCTGGCAGAAAGTTCTGGGTCCTTTCAAGGCAGCTGTGTCTACAGGTCTCTCTCCTTCTTGTTTCCAGGAACTTCTTTCTCCACCAGTCCTTAAGGCCTGGGCACGATGGCAGCATAGCTATTAACCCTGGGTTCCTGCTCTCTCCCTTGGGATTCCCCTACACCTATACCTCAGCCATTCATCCTCAATCCCATTGCAAATTACCCTACTTGGAATTTCTTGTCAGGACCCTTGCTAATACAGTGGATGAGAAAGGAAAAAGATTTCAGTGTAAAATGTGCCTTTGCACTCATGTCATTGAGAATGACCACACTGAATTTTTTGGTAAACTTTTCAATAAATAGATCTTTGTGTAGACTGTGTATTTTTATACACAGCTGACCCTCACTGGTTCACTCATTCCTCAGTATGATGTTACAGATTCATTCCAGTATCTGCACCACAGAGAAAGTTTGTGTTTGAGTAATTATTTATTTGTGTTGGTAATTATTTATGCTTACATTTGGTCCTTGGTGTTTAAATATGTTTTTCTGTGACTTGTGACTCTTGCACTGCAATATAGTGTCTCGGGGGAAAAGGACCAAACAGTTTTATGGCTAACTGATATCTGAAAAATATCTGGATGTGAATATGAATATGAATTATGAATATGATCTAGTAAATATAGAGCCAGGTCTGACAACAAACATTTTGTACCTTTTTAGGCCTAATTTAATAGGATTTGTAATATTATTTTCAAGAGCCAGCAACTCTTAAGGAAGTATACTAACCACTTGGTTAGTGTATTCATGATGAAATCATTATAAGAATCATTAAAATGTCCATTCTCTCCAGAGTGTTAAACTTATTAGGTTAGGCAATGATTCAGAGGCCATTCCTTGATCATTGATATATAAGCGCTATGAAGTCAGAGAATTTTTTATTTTGCATTCCACTGAACCCTCAGTGCTTAAAACAGAACCTGGCATTTAGTAAGTGTGCGATAAATATTTGTTGATTAAATGAATATATTGGAATGTCATTACATTATATTGTTGTCTTTTGTGTTCTTGCAATTGTATTTTCATTCATAGATGATAAAAAAGACAATGTGAACTCATATTTTCAATAGATTTTTTTTTGCATTCCTACTCTGTTCAAAGCACTGAATTAGGTGTTTCTTTTGGGAGTTCCCATTCGACAAGTTAAAAAAATAACCTCTTGAACACAGCATAGTCATTGGTGGCTGCCATCTCAATTGCTTTTTCTTTACTTCAAAATGTCTTTGCTCAAAGCAAGGCTTTACTTCTCCCGTCCCTAGTTCTGATTTTGCCAGCTTTGCAGAAATATATCAAAGCAATTAACACTTTCCTTAGAATGCCTGGCTCTTCTCTGGGATTCCATGGCTGACGACCATGTTGCATCTTTTGTGTGGACCTGAGCTCTCCAATAAAAGTGTTGGAAAGCTATTCCTGTTGGAATGATTTCTTTCCACCCCATCCACAGTGGTGGAAAACAGACTCCTCCTCCTTGTCTGTGATTTGCACGAGGCTCCCATGGTGTCATGGTTCCCTTAGAGATTCTCCCAAGTCCTTTTCTGAGGTTTTCTTGTGACTCCAGTTGATCTATGTATCAAAGTTATACAGACTGTTATATTCATAGATGTTTTGATTTATTCTCAAAATCGTTTTACTTATTTGACTGCACGTAGGTCCATGCTGTGAGTCTTTCTTATGAAGTAGTCCTAGTAGCTTCACAACTTGAAACATATTGAATAATACTCCAAACTTAGAGTAATTGTTCCTCAACCTAGATAAACTTCTGGAGGATACGGAGTTTATAAGGGCAAGATACTGTTATAATTGGTGAGTTCACGTTCCCTTTAGGCAATTGAATATCCTGCTTCTCTTTTTTCCCTTCCCCCTTCTTCTTCCCTTTCTTCGCCCCTACTCTTTCTCCCTTTTTTCCTTGAGTACCCAGAGATCCACTTCCCTTTGTTAAGATTCACATTTACATGGTGGAGAGAAATGCTTTATAGATCCATCAATTGGGTACAAATCATTATTCTAAGTGGTTCACAGAACTGTCTATGTATTGCTCTGAAGAATTCATTCATGAAAATACTTTACAACGTATTTTCAGATTTTATGCCATAAGCAAAAGAGGCCTTTATTATCTTTTTTATTAAAAAAGACAAGAAAAAAACAGTCTTTTTCTTTTCAAAAGTGGCAAAAGTCATTGTAATCATATGAAACATTACTTCCAAATTGCAAAACCACAGAAGTAGAGCTTACTATCTTGATTGTTTCTGTTACATGGAATTGTCTTTCCTATTTTTTCCTCCACTGTCACCTCTTTGCTCATGTCATGTGAGTAAGAGATGATGCCGTTATCCTCTGATTGCTTTGTACTCTGGTGCTTTCCCTCCTGAGTAGGCCATTTTCAGTTAGACCTCGGTGCCGTCTCAGCGTTCCTCCACCCTAATTTCCCCACCACAGACACACTTTGCATCTCTGCTGCTGTGAAGTCATCAGAGTCCAGAAGGCCCTGAGATGTCAGCAGGAAGAAATGACAGAGTGAGGAAGAGCCATGACCTGAAGGAAGTGAATCGCAGGAGTGTCGCTGTGGGGAACGCACTAACTTAGGACATCTTTCTCTGATGAAATCTGTCCGGCTTTTGGTTTTCCAAATGTGGGAACTTTTGTACTTGTTTTCCTCTTAGGCACAGGATAATTCCCAAGAGAGATTCCATTCATTCCTCGTAGAGAAACAGAAGAAAAAGAATGAAGTCGAGCTGATAGGTTGTTAGGAGAATTGTGTTTATTTTCAGATCTGATTCAAGAAATGGACTTGGAAGCGCAGCTAGTCCAAGCTAGAGCCTATCCATTTGCTAGCTGCCCATGTGGAGCCCAGCCAGGCATTCTTCTGACCAGGGAATGTTGCAGTTATCTAGAATGCTAAATGGGCTGATGAATATATACAGAAAGACTAATTATTGGCAAAGTCATTAATTAGGGTTGAGTGTACACTGTTATTGTGGCTATTTTTTCTCTGTTTGATCTACGGTTTTTACTGTCTTTAGTAGGAGGGAACAACATAACTGAACCCCTCAGATATGTATGAAGTACTCACACTCTGATTTCCTAATTTGCCCAGGTTGATTCCTGGCCACCCTTCCCCTCCTTTCCCCTCAAGAGATAGTTTACAGTAATGCTTTCGTTATGCTAACGCGTGCTCCCTTCCAGATAGAACTAGGAGCTGAACCATGCTGAATAAAATGGTCGGTCTTCATTTTGGCATTAGTCCAATTTGATAAAGCATGGAGGGACTTTTGCCTTCATTATTTTATTCATCTTTTACAGAAAATGTGGAGACTTCTGGGTGGGTTTGGCTTTCTGCCAATTAGTGTTACCACTGTTTTCCTGTGATACATGTTCACATGAGTCAACAGAAACCTTTTGACTAAGCAGAGTCAGATTTAGCAAGACTGCGTGCATCAGGGGTACTGGATACGGGGAAAACAAGAACAAGAGGAGGCAGTGAGACTTCAGACAGGAGCACTGACAAATAGGTTCCCAAAGCAGTGCAGTCACCAGAGCCCCACACATCTCCC
>PVKM010044659.1:0-12130 GCA_004027735.1 Carollia perspicillata | reverse complement strand
AAAAAATGAAATAAGACCACCCTCTTGTAATACACACAAGAATAAACTCAAAATGGATTAAAGACTTAAATATAAAACCATAAAAATCCTAGGAAAAAACATAGGCAGTAAAATCATGGATATTTTTCATAGCAATGTTTTTTTCTGGTATATTTTCTCAGGTAAGGGAAACAAAAGAAAAAATAAACAAATGGGACTATATCAAATGAAAAAGATTTTGCACAGCAAAGAAAATGATCAACAAAATGAAAGACAACCCACTAAATGGGAAACATATTCACCGATGATACATCTAATTAGGGGTTAACATCTAATATTTATAAAGAATTTATACAATTCAACACCAAAAATAACTTAATTTAAAAAATGGGCGCGGGACATGAATAGACACTTCTGCAAAGAGGACATATAGATGGGCCATAGACATATGAAAAGATGCTCAACATCACTAAACATCAGAGAAATGAAAATTAAAATCACAATGAAGTATCACCTCACACGTGTCAGAATGGATATCATCAATAAATCAACAAACAAGTGTTGGCAAGGATGCAAAAAAATAGGAAACCCTTCTCCACTGTTGTTTGGAATGCAGACTGGTGCAGTTTTCCACTTTATACTGTGGAAAACGCTATAATGTTTCCTCAGAGAAATAAAAATGGAACTGCCTTATGACTCAGCAATTCCACTTATGGGAATATATCCAAAGATACCCAAAACACTAATTTAATAGAATATATGCACCCCTATGTTCATTCAAACACATTTACAGTAGCCAAGACTTAGAAGCAGCCCAAGTATCCATCAGCAGATGAGTGAATAAAAATCTGTGGTATGTTTACACAATAGAGTACTTCTTGGCCATTAAAGAGAAGGAAATCTTAACTTTTGTGACAGCATGGGTAGGCCCAGAGAGTATTATACCGAGGGAAATAAGCCAGTCAAAGAAAAACAAGCACCATATAATTTCACTTGTATGTGGAATCCAATGAACAAAATAAACAAGCCATCAAAATACAGAGTCATAGATACAGAAAACAGTCTGACAACTGTTAGATGGGAGGGGGTTTTGCGGCTGAGTGAAAAATGTAAAGGGAATAAGAAAAAAAAAAGTAAAAGTCATACAAGATGGAGGTGTACATAGACACACTGTGTCCCCTTGCACAACCAAAAGAAGGAAAACAACAACAATTTAAAAACAAAAACAACCAGAACTGACAAAAAAAAATCAAACTGTATGGAAGTCTGACAACTAAAGAGTTAAAGAAGAAACATTCATTCAGCCCATTAGGAGGGGAGGAGATGGGAAGCCGGGGCAGAGAGGACTCACAGCAAAGCAGTGGCTGGCAAGCAAGGTGGTAACCTGAGAACCCAGCAAGGCAGCAGCTGGTGGAGCAGGGGCCCCACATTAGTGGGCAGATACACCAGGAGGAACTAGGGAGCAAACAGACAGTGCAACCCACAGCTCCAGCAAGGGGAAATAAAGCCTTAAACCACTGATTGAAAACACCTATGGGTGTTGAGGCAGCAGGGGGAGAAACTCCAAGCCTCATAGAAGAGTTCACTTGAGAGACACACAGGGTCCTAGAATGCACACAAAGCCACCTACCTGGGAATCAGCGCCAGAAGGGCCCAATTTGATTGTGGGTAGCAGAGGAAGTGACTGAAAGCTGGAAAAGAGTGGAGCAAGCAGCATTGTCCCCTCTCAGACCCCTCCCCCACAAACAGTGTCACAAAGCAGCAACTTGGGTTGCCTGCTTTGGTGAACACCTAAGGCTCTGCCCCTCACTACATAGCAGGAGCACCAACACACACACACACAAATGGCCCAAATGAAAGAACAGATCAAAGCTCCAGAAAAAAAATACAACTAAGTGACAAAGAGATAGCAAACATATCAGGTGCATAATTCAAAACACTGGTGATCAGGATGCTCACAGAATTGGTTGCATTTGCTTGCAAATTAGATGAAAAAATGAAGGCTATGCTAAGTGAAATAAAGGAAAATGTACAGGGAACCAATAGTGATGGGAAGGAAACTGGGACTCAAATCAATGGAGTGGACCAGAAGGAAAAAAGAAAATATTCAACCAGAACAGAAGCATAAGAATTCAAAAAAATGAGGAGAGGCTTAGAAACCTCCAGGACATCTTTGAATGTTCTGACATCCAAATTATTGGGGTACCAGAAGGGAAAGAGGAAGATCAACAAGTGGAAAACTTATTTGAACAAATAATGAAGGAGAACTTCCCCAATCTGGCAAAGAAAATAGACTTTCAGGAAGTCCAGGAAGCTCAGAGAGTCCCAAAGAAGTTGGACCCAAGGAGAAACACACCAAGGTACAGCATAATTACATTACCCAAGATTAAAAATAAGGAGAGAATCTTAGAAGCAGCAAGAGAAAAGGAGACAGTTCTACAAAGAAGTTCCCATACAACTGTCAGTCGATTTCTCAAAAAAGACCTTGCAGGCAAGAAGGGGCTGGAAAGAAGTATTCCACGTCATGAAAGGCAAGGACCTACATCTAAGATTGCTCTATCCAGCAAAGCTTTCATTTAGAATGGAAGGGAAGATAGGGTGCTTCCCAGATAAGGTCAAGTTCAAGGAGTTCATCATCACCAAGCCCTCATTATATGAAATGTTAAAGGATTTTATCTAAGAAAAAGAAGACAAAAAATAAGAACAGCAAAATGATAGCAAACTCACTAACAACCACACCTAAAACAAAAACAAAAGCAAACTAAGCAAACAACTAGAACAGGAACAGAAGTACAGAAATGGAGATCACATGGAGGGTTATCAAGAGGGGAGTGGGAGGAGGAGAGAGGGGGAAAATGTACAGAGAATAAGTAGCATAAATGTTAGGTAGGAAATAGACAGGGGGAGCGTAAGAATGGTATAGGAAATGTAGAAGCCAAAGAACTCATCTGTAGGACACATGGACATGAACTAAAGTGGGGGGATGTGGGTGGAAGGGGGTGTACAGGGTGAAGGGGAGTGAAGGGGGGAAATGGCCCCCCCTCAATAGCATAATCAATAAAATATATTTTCAAAAGAAGTAAAAGTCACAAGCACAGGCAACAATATGTTGATTGCCAGAGGGAAAGAGGATTGGGATGAAATAGAAGAGGGTAAAGGGGGGATGAATGGTGACCGAAGGAGAATTGACATTAGGTGGTGAGCAAACAATACAATGTACAGATGATGTGTTGTGTTGCTTACCAGAAACCTGTGTAATTTTGTTGACTAATGTCACCAAATAAATTGAATAAAAAATTTAAAAAGGCTTTTGAGATGAGACCCCTGGATTAAGTGTGGGATCTATATACAATTATGTGTGTTCATATAACTAAAATGAGGCAGAGACTAAAGTGATGTACACACAAGCCAAGGAAAAACAGGACTTGCTGATAGCTACCAAAATCTAGGAGAGAGAGAGATTGTCTCACATAGCCTCCAGAAATAATCAGGAGATACCTGCTGAAACAATGATTTTGGACTTGCAGCCTCCAAAACTGTGAGAGAATGGATGTTTGTTGTACCAAGCCACCAAGTCTGTGGTGGTTTGCTATGGCTGTCCTAGGAAACTAATACAAATTCTGGTATTGGAAAGTGAAGTGCTGCTGTAACAAGTATTGCAAAACTGAAAGTAGCTTTGAATTTGAATAATAAATAGAGACTGAAAGAAGTTAGATGCACACAATAGAAAAATCTTGGGCTGTTCTGAAGAAGTGATTGATAGAAATATGGATATAATGGTGATTAGTGAGAGTTCAGAAGGAAATGAGGAACACATTATTGGAGACTGGAGGAATTGCCATTCTTGTTATAAAACACCATTGACCTAGGTTGAATTTATATTACAGCTGATGGAAAAGCAGAATTTGTAATGGATGAAATTTGCTGAGGAGATTTTCAGGCAAAATGTTGAAGCTGCAGGCTAGTTTCTTCCTTTGTTTACAGTAAAATGTGAAAGGAAAGAGATAATTTAAAGAAGAAATTGCTAAGCAAAAATGAGCAGCATTTGATGATTTGGGAAACTGTCAGTCTATTCAGATTTCAAAGGAAGCTAAAATTAGGAAATCCACCCTTGACCAAGCGTGCTATGAAAAAATGAACCAATGATGTAGATGGAAAAATTTTACTGAAAATATTAATGCATGGATATAATTCACCCTCTTAACAGAAGCCAGGATTAGAAATGGGTTTGTCCAGGAAACATATGTACAGGACTCTTTTGTAATGGCGCAGTCCCTTCTGAATTACATGGGAGACCTCTAAGGTTTCTGGGAATGCTAGACCAGCAGAAACACAGCCGAAAGGGACAGACTGGATAAAATAAAAGAAGGTTTTGGATTTGCACATTTCAACCTCTTCTGTGTGAAAGACAATGTTAAGAAAAAAACTTACAAGCCACAGATTGGGATAAAATAGTTTCTACATAATTTGATAAAGGATTTTTCTCCCAAATGTATAAAGAACACTTAAAACACAAAAATAAGAAAACAGCAACCCATTATTGTGTCATACATATATTTTTAATTAAAATTCATAAAATTATTTATAAATCTGAAACTCTAATAATACAATTAAAAGTAAATTGAGATTCAATGCACATTTAGCTAATGTATTTACACAGATATATTTTTAGCAAAACCAACTCAAATTGCCCAAGTTTGTGATCATTAATTCAGAATGTCACAGGCCATATAACACATTAGAAATAGAACACACATAAAATATTAAAAAAAAAACTGTAACAGCTCTAACACTTGCCTCATAATTTTTATTTATTTATTTATTTATTTATTTATTTATTTATTTATTTGGAAAGAAAAGTTTATTCCTGAAAATACATTTTTGTACTTGTAAATACTTTCTTATGTTTTTTATTCTTTTGAATTAAATTTATTGGGGTGACATTGGTTAGTAAAATTATATAGGTTTAAAATGTACAGTTCTATTATATATCACCTGTATAGACCTAACACAAAAAAATTTAAAACAGAAAACATACTAAATTTCTGGATGTTGATCTTAGAGAGGATTTTATAAATTTGATCCCACAAGCAATGAGAGTAAAGGCCAAAACAAATGAATGAAACTCTTCCAAACTAAAATATTTCTGCAGAGCAAAAGAAACCACCACAAAACAAAAAAGCAAGAAATCAAATGAGAGAGGATATTTGTAAACATCAGCTTTGTACATCATCCCCCTCATCATCCCCCTCATGCATAGTCCTGCCATATGATCTAGCAATTGCACTTTAGTTATTTACATAACTGTTTTGGAAATTTTAATTTTAACAAAAAAGAACTGCACAGGAATTTTATAGCAATTTTATACATAATTGCCAAAAATAGGAAGTGATCAACATGTCTTTCAATAAGTGAATGGATAAACTGTGACACTACCATAAAATAGAATATTATTCAGCAATAAAAATAAATAAGCTATCGATCCACAAAATGACATGCATAAATAACAAACTCATTTGTGGAGTTAAAATGCATGAGGAAAACCTAAATAGTCTATGATTTTAATTATGTACCTTCTGGAAAAGGCTAAACTACAGACATGGTAAAAAGATAAGGAGTCACCAGGTTTGTGGGTAGAGGAGGGGAGGATGGTGAGCAGGTGATATGCAGATGATATGCACACTTCGTTCACCAGTAGACACCTCAGACATGATTGCCCTAACCCAGGCACTTTTTCTCCCATGCTTCCTGTTGCTTAGACTAAAATATTTAGGCCATCCTCTATGTCTCACTTTCATTATATTGCACATTCACTATAGCTGCAAATTACTCTGTTTGTAGCTTCAAAATATAATCAGAATAAAACCACCATTGAAACTATCTTGTGTAATAGAATATGCAATGCTAGATACACAGCACTATGCATTTTTAAAATGTATGTGACTTTGTAGTTGAAATATCATATCATATATCAATGTATCCATAGTTATATACATATCCATAGATATATATATCCATCCCTATATATATATATATATATGTATATATATATATATATATACACACATATGAGGATGGAATGTGGTAAATACTATACACCTATTTATAAACATATGAAACAACTTCACTGGCATAAATAACTTTCAAGAAAGTAGATTTTATTTTTTTGCAAACAAAAGATACCTTAAAAATAGGTACGCAAATATGCTCTGGTTGATAAACTTGTTTCACACAATGATCTGTGGTTAATAATGTAAACTGATATACATATTACAATTAAATATATAAATGGTGATGATAGGAGTCAAGTTTATCAACGTTGCAGGTGAAGTTTACAGATAAGAATATGTGGGAGGCTACAATTATCTATGTGGTGATAGATTAGTATTGGCAACATTAGCATGAATTTGTGTTTAGCATAAAGGCAATGCACATAGTAATGTGTGTGTGTGCCCACTTACACAGGTTAGTATGCATTCATATATTGTCTTCCTCTTTCAGCTGGGATGACCTAGCACTAATGATATACCAGTAGCAATGACCACACCTAGATCTTAGTTTCTAATCGACTTTTCCAATAAAGGAAAGCAGTGATCTTTGACAAAATAGCTGATTCTAGCACTAAGGAAGGAAATAAGTAGGATGAGTCTAAAGCACATCGGTGTCTAAAAGTAAGGACATGAACACAAAGAAAAAGAGAGAACAGAACAGAAAGGGAAAGAAAAGAAAAGCACAGGGAAGGAGGGGAAGGGAGGGGTGGGGAGGGAGAGAACAAAGAAAAAGGAAAAAACAAGAAGGAGCTATTCCAAAAGGGCCCAGGAGCCAAATGAGAGAATTTACAATGGCCAAAGTTGAAAGAATTTGAACAGCAAAATAAATACCTAAAATCGTATTGAATCATGATCAGGGTATGAAATGAATATGTATGAGTCCATACTGTCAAGTATCTGTAGAGAATAAAAATTCAAAATTAATCAGATATTACAAACAAGGATATACTTATGACAATAGTTACCATTTGTAAAGTTATGACTTCACAATTTATATACCCTAACTAGAATTCTCCTTCAAACATTACTAGCTCTACTACTAGACAACTCTGAGCTGTATCCCTAGTCCCAGATGCTCTTTCTCCCGCATTTCCTGTTGCTTAGGCTAAACATTCAGAGACATCCTTTATTTCTCCCTTTTATTGTACTGGACATTCAATATATCTGCAAATTTGATTGCTTTTAACTTCAATCAGAAACATCATCATTTTGGCAATTTCACTGATATTATAAGGCAAGAACCCACCATGTTCTTTTCTTATTGGATAATTCTAAGACCACCTATCTGATACCCTAGACTATGCTCCAGCTCTCATACACTTTATTCTTAACAAGAATCAGAGTGATTGATTTTTCTCACAATTATAAGTGAGTGCAGGTCATTTCTTGCTTAAAATCATCAAATTCTATAATTTTTAATCAATTCCCACTATATATCAAACTTTATATAATCATCACAAAGGAGGCACTTTTAGTAACTTTCAACAGTTGTTTAGGATGATTCTGTTGGAATTGGATTTTTAAAAATATATTTCAAGCTCAATTTTAAAGAATATCATTATGCAGTTCCATTCTCTATGATTCTGAAAAACCTGAATAGTCCTTTTTTCTCTAGTATAGCTTTAATAAGTACAAGAAGTAAGTAATGTGACCTTTCTATATGCTTTATCTTTCCTGTAGAAGATAATTTCTATCAAATAAAAGTGAAGCTAATCAGAATAAGTGTTCACTATAGGTATCTGTTCATTTTTCATCATTATGTTACAAGAAAAAGTTGATATGAAGATTAGTCTTTGATTTTAACTTAAATTGATTTTACTAGTGAATTAGATTTGGTTATGCTTCATAAGGAAATATTTTGTGTAGCAAACTGAATTGCCTACCTTTACAAATTGATATGAATAAGAAAAGGAACTTCATTTCATGCAAACTTTTTAATATATAAGCAGAAATGTAAAATTTATTCTTGTAATCATCTGTGGTTCTACTACATCAAGAATTCTATTTATCTAAGCAAAAGGAAGAGCTTGCATTTAGGCATGTGCCTCTGTGCTTCTCTACTGTATTACATGTTAGTATAACCTGCCCAACATCTGTGGGTGTTTTAAACATGATCACAGTGATGAATATGACCTATCAGCCAAAGCTCTTAAAGCTTTTATTCAGTACCATGCATATAATTAGCATTATTAACATTGTTTTCTTAGAAATGTGCATATTCAGTTCTAAATGATTAAGCTTTTTTCTCCATGTTAAATATATACAGCATCCTAATTTTTTTTTTAATTTTATGGATCTTTAAGTCTCTATTTTATTATAAAAATCTATAGCTGTTTATCTATTTAAAATGGCAATTAGCCATTAGAAACTATATTTCCACATTGATTACAATTAATGTGAAATTAAAATAAGATATAAAAATAAAAGTATTCAATTTTGACAATCTATAAATTAAAGTTACACAGAACCAGAGTTGATATTACATTTACCAAATATTAGCATTCAACTCTCCTACAGAACGTGCTTATTGCAAAATGATAACTGTTCCTCTACCCACTTCCTGTCTGACAAGTGCCAGTTAAATCACGGCAGTGAGTTATGCATTGTTGCTGTCAGATGCTATTTATTGGCTAACAGTTTTTCTTCCTTAGTTCATTAAGCCCAAATTTTGTTTGAGCCACAGTATGCTGAGTTAAATAGAAGCCTCTTCTCTCATCCCAGTTATTAGTTGTCATTGGTCTAAATAAAACATGATCATTTCATACCCTTTACTAGTTTGCTGGTTAGGAGTGACAGTGTGACTTAATTCTGATGCATAAGTCATAAAAAGTATAATGAGCAGAATTTTAAGAAATCTCATTTGCAAAATAAGAGAGAGAGAAAGATATCTTTTTCTTGTTTTAAATGTGTTTTTTTTTTTTTGAAGATGTGATAGAGATTTGGCAGCTTCCTTTAGACCATGAGGTGACAAACCTAAAAACAAAGCACTAACACAATTTATTAAAATGACATAAGAGCCTTATTATTAATCAATGAGTTATTGCCCCAAACAGAAAGTACTTATGATCTGGATTCCTTGTTAGGTGAAATACCGAAATGTCTCTGTTGGGTGTGTTCCAGTGCCGTGCGCTCGTCCTTGCTGACACAGTTTCTTTTACTGGTCCAAGGTTTTGATCCCAAATAACTAAGCATGATTAACAATGTCTACTACTGTGGGTAATAATTTAAATACTAGCTTGCATTTATTATGAAACTGTTATGGTTCTCTGTCCGCATAGGTTATTATAGCCAGTAATTATAACAATCTTATACAATATGTAATTATGCCTACTATTGGGTAAGGTAAAAGAAGCAGGGAGGTAAAAAAAAAAATGCACACAGGCTGGAAATCGCCAATTCCCATCCAGGCAGTCTCACTTAGAGCTCCAGTTCCTTGCTTTATTGATGAGGCACCATCAAAGAATATGTAAGTAGAAGCAGAATAGCTTAGACTCACATCACATAATCCATAATTTGTATAAAAATAAAAAACAAAGAACTAATAAAACAAATATATTTTAAATAAAAATTAATGCAAAATAAGGCTGGACAGGTATACTTTGTCACAAAATTTCTATTACTATTATCTCTTGTAATTTATATACTAGATATTCCACTTAAGTAGTGTAGGCATGGAATTTTTAAAAATGATTTAATGTGGCTGGGTTGTGTGCATGTGTCTGTTTAAGCATTATGTTACACACAATATTATTTGCCTAAACAAGTAATAAACCACTATATTTTTTATTCTGCTCAAAACATTACTAGGCATCAGAAAAACCTCAGAAATGTTACTTACTGTAATACTTAAATGAACTTGAACCTGTGATTTAACATAGCTTCTGAGCCCATTTTTTCAAGAAGCCCGTCAGAATAATAATATATTATATTCAAACTTTGGAATGAGAAGAAATGTCTACCTTGGTTAAGAAACACGTACCACTAAACCCCAAGCCAGATTTCATGACTTGAACTTCAAAAAGTGTGAGTGAAATAAAAATGAATTTATTTCTTTATTTTTTATGTTTCCTTAAGCTAGACTTCTATTTATCAAGATATCAACTTATATGAAAAAAACCATGCGAGTCTTTTTTCTAATCCTGTGAAAGAACAAGAGTATCAAGTACAGTTCCTCCCTAGAGCTGTGAATTTACCTTTTACATAATCTCCCTGGATCCCACTGCTGTGATCTGTGACCTTGAACTTTCGATCCAGTGATCTTACATCTCATCATGTAACAAACAGCTTTAACTTTCTTTTTCTATCTCTCTGGGAAGAATGTGTGTGTTTTCTTCTTACAGTTTTGGCCCTTACCCTATATAATTCATATATTGGTATTATGATATAGTTATTAATGTATTAATCACAGTAAATCATGAAATAAAGTATTTCAGAATGAGTAAAAATAGTATGCAGTATTTTCTAATTTGTGAACAAATTAAAGACTAGTATAATTCCTACCTACAATACTCTGTGGTATGAAAATTGATTTTGTATTTATTTCTGATTCTTTTCTACATACATTAATATATTTTATCAATGCTATTTCAAATTAATTATATATTCCATATTTTTATTTTAACTATAATTGTTCTGCCATAATAGTTTTTGACTGGAAAAATTGGAACTATATATGAAGAGTTTCTATATCATACACAGCATTTTCATTTATACAGATCATCATTTTATGTACATAGCTTGATAATATGATATGATAAATAAAAATGATTAGCAAAATGTCTATGCCTTTGGAAACACACAGAATTGTATTTATGGTCAACAAAAATATTTTTAGGCTGTTGCTTAGCAACCTGCCTGCAAGGAAAAATTTGCATCACTACTTAAAGAATAAGAGCTTATATTAGATTCTTTGAAAGTGTTTGGTATTATTACTCATCAAAGTTCATCAATAATATTAACTTGGTTGGCTTTCTAATTTCATTTGTAGTTATCGGTTTACTTATTAAATTTAATATAAAGCACAATCAAATACATATAAAACCTTGAAGAAAGAAGGAAAAAGAGAGGGTGAGGGGGAGTTGAACAGAGGGAGAAAGGGAGGAAGGGCAGGTAGGAGAGTGGAAGAAAGATGAAGAATCTCATCTTCAGATGCAAAGAGCCATTTTATTATTCCTTAGTGAAAACAAACTAATATTTCTGTAAAGTTACTATTTGCCCTTTTTTTTCTGGGGTTATTCTATGGCAAATACAACTGTATTCTTGTGAAATATCTCTTCAGTGAATTTCATATAGGAAAATTCAAAATGGAAATACAAAAACAGATACCTACAACCACAAGTATGTGAATATTGGCTCTTTTACCACACTTACTCATTTTGCCAGGATACCTTTGCCAAGCCATCCACTTCTACTTGCATCCCAAGAAGAACAGCAGTGGTATTGTTAGAATCTACCAATGAATTACTTTAATTTTTATATTTTCTTTAATTTTTTAAAAAATCACAGGAAAAAATCACAACCCTAACTACTTACCTACAACAATATTATGATATTATGATAGTTGTTCATTCATTAACCCTAACTTATATCTTTATATAAAAATAAGACTTGTATAGTTCATGTCTTGATATCCTCATTGCTGTTAATGGTATCACTATGATGCTAGTAGTCTAAATCAGAAATCAGTTGTTGTCCACACTTATGTATTCCTGCTACTGGTATGTAATAGGCAACTCTACTTAGCTTAATTGTTTTTTTATTTATTTGAAATTATATTTTATTGTATACACAATGGAATTCTATGTGGCAGAAAGAAAGAAGGAGCTCCTACCCTATGCAACAGCATGGATGGAACTGGAAAGGATTATGCTAAGTAAAATGAGCCAGGCAGTAAAAGACAAATACCATATGATCTCACCTTTAACAGGAACCTAAGCAACAAAACAAACAAGCAAGCAAAATATAACCAAAGACATTGCAATAGAAAACAGGATGACAGTAACCAGAGGGGAGAGGGGAGGGAATTTCAGGGGAAAAAGGGAAGGGATTATAGGAAGAAGTATAAAGGACACATGGACAAAAACTAAGGGGGGTGGAAAGGG
>PVKM010044658.1:0-12170 GCA_004027735.1 Carollia perspicillata | reverse complement strand
CCTTGTGCGTATTCCCTCCAGCATGAAAACCAGTGTTTCACTCAAAGATTTCAACTGCTCTCAAACCCAGCATTCAATCAAATGATTATTTGGATTATGGATACCAACAGACTCAGTCTGTGATGAAGTACTTACCACACTTGCTAACAAATGGCTATCTTTAGTTATATAATGAAAAGGATCAAACAAGAAAGTTTAGACCCGGAAAGCCATAAAGACTTTCCTTATGAAATATTGAGTTTGGGGTGATTACGTTCATGAATTCTGATGAAAAAATGTAAAACTTTCTCCTTGAAAAGTTACTCAAAACACTTAACTTGCTCATTTATTGTAATGACTGCCACTTATATAACATAATGGGGCTTTAGTAGTGCCTTATTTTCCTCAAAAAAAGAAAAGAAAATCTCCCGAGAACATCTGGCTTTGTGCTTCGGGTCCTCCTCACATCACCTCACAGAACTGGCTTGTTCTTTTCACTCCTCGCCTTCCAAGCTATGGTTACACAACATAACCTTTGCCAGATTTTTTTTTTTATATCTGAAAAGTGACTCAGTTTAATTTAACTTACTAGTGCAAATGCCCTGGACACATTTCCAAGAAAGGAAGAGCTGCGGCTTCAGAGCCACAGGCATTCAGGGGATTTTGATATGACTCTTTAACCACTTAGAGCAGGAAACAATGCTGTGAGATGAAGGATATCTCTGTCATCTTCCTCTGGGTTTTGATGAATAATAGCAGCTAATATTTATTGACAGACACTAGGCACTAAGTGCTTTCATAAACATTCTAGTTTGATCACGACCATTAAATGGTCCATATTCTTGTAAATGTCTGCTTAAACCACCTTTCCGTTTTAAAGGAAGTTGGGAGGTTTAATGGTATGTCCAGTGACAATGGCTTCTCCTGAGTGTGCTCAGGGAAGCGGTGCTTCCTTGGGTGGCTTCTCTGGTTGGGGTATTACGTTCACTTCCTTTAGTGGATGCACCTGCTTCTGTCCTGCGGCATCCTCATGCACTTCAGCGCTACCCTCATCCTGGATCGCACAAGATGCAAAGCTGAAAGTGAGTGTCAGGATCAGTCTTTGTCTCCTTAACATCCCCCTCAGGGTTTACGCATCACCGAAGAGATGTTATTGTGCATTAGTAGGAAAAGAGAAATGTATCCCAGACCTCCACTGCACCCACTTACTCTCAGGAGATAATCTCGCTTCCTCTTTTAGTGAGACAATAAAGGTCATTGGATGTAAGATCTCACACTGCCTCTCTTCTTCTCAAAATTCACCTGGACTCATTCTAACGTCCTCCACCTATCTCAGACAAGATAGTGCTTCTCATTTTAGAAAAGACTAACCCTCTCTGTGCCCTGGCACAGAAGCACCTGTGGTCTGTAGACCTGGATCCATCCATCTCTTCACACCCACGGGGGTGAGAAGAGGCCGGGTACAGTTAGGTGCTGGATCCTGTGTTGGATGAGCTTTGACTTTGTCCCCCGGGGCTCGGATTCTAAGAACACCTTTCCTCAGCTCCGCCTGCCCTTTGTTTTCCTCCTTTCTTGCCCAGCCAAGCCTCTTGAGTAAGAACTCAGTCACACTGGCGGTGCTCCCTGCACGCCAAGCTGCACCTCTGTCTGTTGTCTGGCTTCTGCCTCCTTCGTGCCACTGAGACTGCCCTGGCAAACTGCTGGCTGATGTCTTTGTGGCTCGGCTTTTCTAATACTACTTGTCATCATTCCAGTCCTTAACATTACTGAAAGGCCTTCCATAAAATTCTCCCTTCTCTTGTTTTTAGGACAAGTCTCACTTTAGGGTTTTTTTCTCCTGCTTATCTTTCTCTGTATTTTTTTTCTAGGGGGAGTTGTGGGAGGAGGAAGAGAGGATTGTTCGTTTTCCACTGTTGTCCCTTTTGGTGTTCTCCAAAATAACCTCCATGTCCCTTTTTTTTTCTGTATACATTTTGGGTACACACTTCGTGCTGTCGACTTCTCCCACAGTTTCACGCTCCACCTGTACTCTGGGGGCCTCCGCAATCCCTCCACTATGCTTGATCGTGCTCTTTTGTGCCACACTGTTGTTGGCGGTGTCTGTTATGTAGACAAGTCCATCTCTCCTTTCACAGGCATACGGAATTGCATGTGTCCTACACTGACCTTACTATATTTTCTCCCCAATCTATTTTGTCCTTATATTATATCCCAGTCAGCGATAAATATTAGAGAACATAAAAGGAAAAAATAATAGATTAATATTTTAAATTTTATTAATGTATGTTGCATTAATGTAGTTTTGGAAAATACTTTCAAAAGAGTGAACCCTACAGAAATCAGAGAATAGTGTGCATATAGAATGACAAAATTTAAGTGCTCACAATATGGTGCTATCCTTGTTTATTTCAAGTCTATGGTTTTCAAATGGTAGAGTTTTATGTCAGAAATAATCGTCTTCAATTCTGAGCTGTTACAAATTTACTTTCTAAACTAATACCTCTATCTCTGTTGGGGGACGGTAGGACTAGAAGTTCATTGAATTAATTTCCGTGTGGAATACAAAGCTTATTAAAGGTTAAGTAATCAGAATGTGCTCATTTGAAACTTACATATTTGTTATATTATTAAAACTCAACAGTAACCACAACAACTACTTAGAACTTAGACAACAAATGATTTTTCAGGGAGGAGAATTTTGTTGCTGACATTGTTTAGAATTGGTGGCAGAGGGTGATAATGAAATGCAGACTGAGGTTTAGTAAATTTTATTATTGCCTTTAAATTCCCTGCACACAATGTGTTCCTTACTCCCTCCAGCCAGGTTAGACTGTGGTGATCCTTTGTAGACCAGTGCCACATGGAGTTTACCCTCTACCTCTGAGATATTTGCCAAGATAATTCTTCCACCTTGTTCCCAATACACAGTTGAGTTCAGGATAACAGTGTTTTGCATCTAGATTATTATAATTGCCTCTACTCACCAGCCTTTCTTTTTTCCAAGGCTAGTCTTTAGTACCAAAATAAAAAAAAAAAATCCTTATACTACTATTCCACTACAAAACTCCATTGATTTTCTATTGACTACACGACCAGATATAATTTCCTTGCATGACTTACAAGGCTCCTCTTTGATAATCCAACCCAAACTATCTCTTTAGGGTCAACCTCTATTGCCTCTGCTCTAATTAGTTCAGCCACCCTTTCTGCCCTCCCCAACCCAAATATGCCATTATCTTGCCCACCCTGACTTTGCACACACTTTCATAGGGACTTATGGTGCCTCTCTCCCCTCTAACACCTATGAATACTTTCCTTAGTCTCTGACTCACTTGCACATCTTCTGTGCTCACATGGCACTTTGCACACACCTCATTAGAGCACATGGAACATGCTATTACAATTTTTAATTTACACTCCTGACTCTCTGAAATCACTGTGAGCAACTTCAGAAAAGGGATAATGCCTTATTTGTTTTTGTATCCTCATCACCTATCATAGTGATTAGCAAATAGTAAGTAGATGCTGAAAATATGTTGAAAAAAATAGATTTGAATCTGTAAAGAGTGAGCCAAGTGAGGGCAAATCATGTATAAACTTTGGAGAGCAGTTTGGTAGATTTCAGAAATGAAGATTTCTAATTATGAATGAATCTTTTAAATATAATGTTGAGGAAAAAAGCCAGCTTAAGAACAGAAACAATACAATATCTCAATTGCATTCAAAAACATGCAGAATAATACTAGGTAACACATTGTGTACAGATACACATATATAAAAAAGTATAAAGGAATGAATGGGAATCTGAGAAATCAGGCTGTTTGAAGGCAGAAGAGGGGAATGAGATTGAAGGGTATATGGGTTTCAATTATGTGGGCAGTATTTTATTTCTTAAGTTACCTGGAGGGGATAAAATGCTTATGAAAAGAAGGAAAGAGAGAACTAAAGGAAGAGAAGAGAAAAGGAAAACAAAAGATCCCACTTAGGTTGGCTGGATATTGGATTTCCATGTCTAGACCTGGTGAGGTCTCTAAAATACCAAGTCTAGGAAGTGACTAATGTGATCTTGACAATAGACTCAGATGTTGCGTATGATTTCCCTAACTTCCTTGTTATTCACTTTATGTATTATTATCACTACACACAGCTTAAAAAAAAATAAGCATGAGAACATTCCTTTCTTAATTTGTTCTTCCTTTGTTTTTCATTTTAACAGCTAGCAGCGACCACATCCCCTGTGGAAGCCTTTCACATGTCTGTATCTGTTTCAATGAAAGCGTGTCTCAGGCTACCTGTGCAGCTTGGAGAATGCCTGGGGTACTTATTTATTCTAGTTGGGACATACTAATTTTAGGCAAAAGTAAAATAGTGCACAATATTCCCATTGTCTGATGCCTGAGAAAATAAAATGCTAAAATCCAAGCAAGAGGGTTTGCAGGCTAGATTTCTGTCCTGAGAGGGGAGTTGGGGTCCAAACTCAGAAAGCCCTGTCTCCTCAGGGGACAAGACAGGTATAATGGGAGCCCCAACCATCTCTGGTTCTGTTGGCAGAACACGGTAGAGTGACCCACAAACTCCGTCCGAATGAAGGTTGTCCTCTCCAGCCGGTCTGCAGCTGAAACGGGGGAACAGGCGAATATTATGCAATGATTCAAACCAAATGAAGCTGAATCGTGGAGTTTAAGATTTAGTTCTTAGAGTTTGCTAATTATTTTTGGCGTAGTCTTTTCTCCATTGTTCCCTTACATAAAATTAAAATAATTTGTGAATCGAAACAGCTGGTTGCAGCAGGCGCTTTTGGAAAGGGTTTTCCCACCAGAAAGGAAATGGAAAAAGCCACGGATTTCGAAAGAGGAGTTGTCATTGACACAGTCAATCAGTTAGTCAGTGGCCCAGCAGGAAAGAGAATTTACTTCAGAGGGCTCAAATGAAGAGAATGAAGAAAAAGAACAAACGGATAGTTTGCCGAAGTGTGGGCAGGTTAAAGCAGCAAGGAATGGAGAGGCAAATGGGACAAAGTCCTATCACCCCTGGGGCCCAGGGAGCAAAGAAAGCCTGTTACACTAACCCAGGGAGAGGACAGAGGTGTGGAGAAGAGACTGCCGTGGGAGCTGCAGTCTTGGGGAGGTTACGGGTTTGCCCAAGAGGCAGAGCTGAGGCCGAGAGGCAACAACAGAACACGCTGCCCGCCTCTCCCTTCTCCTCCTCTCTGGCTCAGCAAGGGAGCCCAAACGCTGCAGTCTGCACAGGTCAGCCTCTGCAGAGAAACCAGAGAGGTGGGCAGGCAGGCAGAGCTCGAATCCCATGGGAATGGACCTGGGTAGGTGCAGAATAACCAGCACACCCTCATTCCCAGGGGTGTGGCAGGAGCGGGTACAGAAGTAACCACGGGAATTAGCGGGCCTGCCAGCTCCTTATCTGGGGACCATCATAGGGTCCAGTGGATGTGTGGAGTGACATCTGATTGACTTTCTTTCTCAGACAGTCCTAGGCTAAGACCTCTTTCAAATAATCGAAATGCTTTTTATCAACTCTTTGAAGGCTCATTTAAAAAATGTTGATTTACCAATTAGGATGGTTTTAAAACCTTGAAACAGAAGCGAAGTCCATTTTTGTTAGAAAATTATTAAAGGTGATACTGGACATTCCTGTGGCTGTGTGGATTGAGCGAGAACGAGGCCTAAAGTTTAGGATTATTTACATCCTGCTTCTTTTTAATCACACCTTCCTGATGGCCCCACCTCTTGCTCTCTTTCTTGGTGACTTCGACCCTCCTTTGTGGTTTTCACCTCCTTAGAGAGACTTTTCTTCAGCCCTCCTCGGGCACGAGCCTCTGAAAACAGGCAAAACCATAAACATACCCATTACCTCCTCCAACATCTTGAACTAAACTTTACATTTCATATACATTTAATCAACTCCTGAGCAATAACTATTCTTTGTTGCAGTAAAAAGAATTTTTAGCTGTAATTATTCCAAACATTAATTTGGTGGTGACAACAGACTTTTAAGTGATTTCATTAGGGGCCATAGTCAGTACAAAACATGAAGACACATGCCTCTTATAAGACATATTTTTGGAATAGCTTGTATGAGATCAAAAAAAGCTAAAAAATTGAATTTTATCCATCCAGGGATTAAAACTGCAGGATCTAAAGATGGATTGCACTTCATATATTTGGACTTTTCTATCATAATTTGTAACATTTTTTTAAAAAGTTGCATATTTCCCCTGTTCAGTTGATCCCCAAAGGTGGGATCCCTTTCAAGTAATCAATTTTGATAGGTTTCTGAATATAATGTGGTAAATTCATTGTTAAGTCAAGGAAATTAAGAGCATTTCACAGGCAGGAGGAAAATTGCCTTTCAGATGTATTCATTTCCTTATACTTCTAACAATTTACAAATCCTCTCCTCTACCTCCCTGCCCCAGTAACACATACCTTTAGGTAATTTTTAAAAAGAATTTGCAGCTTAAATTGCCAGAACATAATGAAAATCTACTCTTTGGCATTTTAAGAAAACCACACATGTGTGTTTATATTCAAGTCCCCATTTGTCAACCGTGCATCTGGCCATTCAACAAATGTTTGAAGGAATGAATCAACTCTCCAAATATACTTGAATTCAAGATATACCCTCAGCTTCTAGACCTCACTGATTTATCTCCCATGTGCGTTGATGGGATGCACTACAATCTATTCCTTACAGCAGCCATCATTCCCTAGGGTTACATCCTTTGGAGACAACTGGCACAAGGGGAAACATGAAATCATTTGGATTCCAATTCCAGCTCTACCACTGGGCGACCTTACCCAGGTAATTTAACTCCAGGTCTCAGTTCCCCTTTCTGAAAAAATAGTAGCGATCCCTATATTATCTCCTAGAGTGGTTGTGAGGATCAACTAATGTTGTGCAATTACAGTTCAATAGAAGGGCCTGGAAGGACTTCAGTAGCTGTTAGTTTCTTCCCTTCCTTTTGGATGTGTCTGTGCCAGGGTCATTTGTTGTAACTGGTAGCTCTGCAGTGAGCTGTAAGTGAGTTGTAACTCTTTCTTTCTTTATGGCACACAACTTCACAATGACCCCTGAAGTTACTGGCTTATTGCCTCTCTTCTTCTGAAGACTTAACTCCAAAAGAACAGAAACTAAATTTGTCTGATTTTGTCCTATATCCTCAGTGCCTTGCATAGCAGGTGCTTAGTGAATATGTACGGAATGTATCTCGGCACCACAGAATCACAGGTTTCCAGTGCTGGCCAGGATCTCAGTGGTTACCTCCTCTGACCCTTCATTTAGAATTTGGGGAAACTGAGACTTAGAGAAGTAAGGAACTCACCAAAAGTCATTTACCTAGAGCAGATTAATGCCACCCTTAGTATTCCTTTCACTAAACCACACTTTGTGATGATGATGAAGAAGAAGAAAATGATGTTGAGAATCGTCAGGGTCGTGCTGCAGCTCACATCCCTTCTGGGCTGCAAGCAGGCATACTGTCCACGTCTGCCTTTCCCAGGAACAACTGGGATAAAAATCAACTCACTCATGGTTATCAGATTTATCAAGAATCACTCAGTTTATTCCATTAGTACCATCTCCCCTGTTTGTACAGATGAGTGCCACCATGATCCTCAAAAGGTCTCAGTACCACTCCTCAGACACAGAGATAAGGAAGTAGTGGGATGGAGTGAAGAAGTGGAAATAGATAGCCCTGGCCGGATCGCTCAGGTGGTTGGACCATCGCCCTGTACATTGAAAGGTTGTGGGTTTGATTCCTAGTCAGGGTACATACCTAAGTTGCAGGTGTGTTCCTGGGTCTTGGCATGTGTGGGAGGCAACCAGTCAATGTTTTCCTCTCACATTGATATTTCTCTCTGTATCTCTCTCTCTTTTCCCTTCCTCTCTCTAAAGTCAATAAACATATCCTTGGTTGAGGGTTAAAGAAAAAAGAAGTGAGGGTGGATAAAGGGAGAGAAAACACGTGTAAGCCTTGTTCAGGTTTGCTCTGTGTGTGTGTCCCAGTCAAGACAGGAAACATCGTCCCTCAGTAATTACTTGGTTTGGCATATGGCAATTATTATTAATTTAAGTATAATAATTTATAGCTGATATTTCCATTTTTAACAGTTTCTGTGTAGGGCAGATATAGTGGACAGCAAAGAAGTAATGCCGATCAGTCACCAGAGAAGGCAACCCTTATTAAAGCTGGCTGTACGACATCAGCTATGTTCCTGACACCTCCTTTGTTACGCTAAGGGATCTGACAATGAGCCTTGGAAAGGATGCCCCTTTGTGAAATATACACCAGCAAGTGTGCAGGTGTTTCCCCTTATGAATCAGAAGCAGATGTCTGGTCAGGCAGAACGTATGACAGCTTGACATACGTCTGGTCCCACCTAACAGGAAAAGTAGGACCCACAAATGCACTAATAAAATAACCATCACTCCAATTTTGACTGAGCCATGAAACCAACTCCCTCATCCTTCCACACTAAGGGAGGCTAGGTCCCTCAGAGGGTTGGCCATGGGCTCAAAACAGGATTGTGCGTTGACCCTGCACACTGCCCGGGATGCATTTTATGAGCAAATTTTATAAGACAAATGACAATGAGACTCTACTCCAAGTGTCCTTATTTGTAAAACATGAGCAGTAGAGTTCATTAAACAAATATTTTACATCTTTATTATGTGTTACATCTTCTGAGACTTAGAAGTCTCAGAAGAATGAATCTTCAGACCAAGATCAACATATTTGAGTGGTAGTTTATTCAGAAACTCTGTTGACAGGGCCATTTTCAAATTGCTCATAAATAAATATATCAAACACCAACTACTTACAGAGAGTAAAGCAAATGAGTTACCATCCTGAGCATTTAGTTCCTTAATTTGGGGAACCAATTAAAAAAAGAAGCTTCTCAAAAAAAAAAAAAAAGAAAGAAAGAAAGAAAAAGAAGCTTCTCCAACAAGTGGTAAATCTATACTAACAAAATGTTAACTAAAATATCATGAAGTGTTTGTAAGCTACTTCTATTCTTTTCAGAACATGAATGATATTCAAAACTGGCACAGAATTTCCATTCTTTGCTTGTTATTTGGAATTATTTCCTGCAATTTTTCTCCCTAACTTCCCTCCACTAAGATTTCATGTTGTGATTCTGGTAAAATACTATTTAATTTACATTTTCATATCATTCCATTTTACATTTATGAATGTCATAAATAATCTGCAAATTTCTTTTTAGTAAAAATTCTGGAGGATGGTTTCAGAATCACTTCACGATGTGGTGTTATCTGTTTGTAGCTTTAAAACCTCTCATTCCTCGCAAATAATGGCCGGGATCCAGACAGTTGTCGTGTTACAGAGTGTTCATAAAAGGCAGCTACAGCGCACACACTGAAGTGAAGGAAAATGACCGCAGAGGAGCCTGGGGTACTACAGATCTGTTCTACGCACTGCTGCTTTAATGACAACAAAATAATACACATTTACGAAAGGAAATAGATGGGGAAGGCTGAGAGTGTTTGATTTAAAGCAATTCTGCTATCTATCATTCGAGGGGGGGAAAGTGTGCTGATTTTAAAACAATGCTCTAGTTACAGATGTTTCCAGACCCCTTCCCTGATCCAAGGAAACAAAATACCATTCAGCAACAAGCCCAGATTTAGAGATGGGGCTTGTTCCAATATAAACATTTCTTAGCTAGATCTTCTCCATGAAAGTGCACAGTCAATTTTTCCATATACAGTGGGAAAGACAACACTTTTAGCTTAAAAGGCATTCTCGCCTGTGGTGCAAAGCTCCTGGACTGAACAGCTTAGGAACACCATGGATCCTTCCCTATTGATGTCAAGCTGCAAGCCGATTTGTTCATCAGGACTATATGACAAAATTACGTCCAAATGTAGGGTATGTGGTACAAACAGAATACCCAGCACTATTCTGGCTTTCAGTACTTGGTGTAGTCACACATTCATTCTAGGTCTTTGTTTCATGTACCGCTGTTTACCTGGGGCTCGGTTCAGGGTGTGGCACACATCAGGCATTTAACAAGTAACTGAAGAATGCGTACCTTACTTTTTGGAGCACCTCTGATACTGAAGGCACTTGGCCAGGCAATTTGGGGAATGAGAAGATGAATTAAGGACACTGCGGGCCTCCAGGAGTTTACAGGGCATTTAAGGCGCATGCGTAATATGAAGTAGAAAGTGCTAATTATTATAATATAAGAGAGGCACGGCAATGCTGAGAGACCAAGAAGGAAAATAGGTTACTTTTAACATGGGGGTGGTTGGGTGAAGAATGTTTCTTTGGAGAAAGTGGCATTTGAACAGGATTTTCTGGAAGGAGAAAAGCTGAAGCTGAAGGGCTGGAAAACATAAGGCATTTTTAATTGTTTAATTGCATTCTTCTGTCCTGGTAATTTCCTTCAATAAAGGGACCAGAAGGACTTACTTTTTTCCTACTTGCTAGGATCTTCTTTGGAAGGATTAGTTTAATATCAGCAATTAAACTTGTTTAATATCTTTAGCAACCTTCTGACTTAACAGCTTGCTCATGAAGAGATACTACTCCTCTCTTTCTGTACTTTTGTAGATAATATTGAAGACATGCCCTAATTCCTGAAATAAATGTGAGGTGTGCCTAGAAGCCACATTAGTTCTTTGTGGTCACCAGGATTTATAAGTGACTCTCACATAGCTTAAAATGCAGGAATTTGGAAATCTACAATAATTTCCCAGTGATAATTTATGCATAGGGAGAATGTCATTCAACTACAAAAAGAACATACTTTTACTTTATCCTTTTTTTATTCTGCTATTTAGTTTATGTTATCCAAAGTGAGATGAGTAAAAAAATGGTAGTGGAAATACTTAGTTTTGTGGCTCTCTGAGTAGCTACGAAATTGAGTTAATTGACTTAGCACCTACCAAGAATTAAAGCAAGAACCTGATGTTGGTTTTTTCAATAGTCTATTGTCAATAGCCCAGTTTTTGAACAGCTGATACAGAGTTAAAACTCTCCTCATTTAAAGCTTCAACTACTATTTCAGTTTTTTTTTCTTTTTCTGAAATTTGTAAAAATTTTAAAAAACTTTATTTATTTATTAGAGAGGAGAAGGGAGAGAGAGAGAGAGTGGGAAAGTAACACTGATGTGAGAGAGAAACAGTGAATGGTTGCCTTTCGAAGGCGCTCTGACCAGGGACAGAACCTGCATCCCAGGCTGGGGCCCTGACTGGGAGTCAAACCGGAGACCTTTCAGTGTGAAGGACGACGCTCCATCAACTGAGCCACACCAGCCAGCACAAGATTTGTAAGTTTCTTAGATGATCTGAACTAACCTCATAGGTAATTCATACTGACTCGACTTCGAGGAGAAAGCCCATTTTCTAGATTAACATGAGTTCATGTTAGCAGATTAAAAGAAAAGAGTATAATCAAAGAAAAATCAAAACAGTTTAAATAATGAGATAAAGATACAATATCATAAAACTAAAAAAAAAAAAAAAATCCAACACTTGTTAGTTTTCAAAATAACCGAATGGAAGAGCAGACAAAAAATGTGCTACAGAATTAAAACCAACAAAATGCTTATTTCCACTGAACATTTTGATATATTGCAGGTCTAAAAACACAGGTCACAGGAAAAATGTGATTCACCCGCCAAAATAATCACAATACTTTCTGAGAGTAGAAAGAGCCCAGCCCTTTAGTAAAACCCAGAGATTTTAAGCACCTTACAAAGAGTATTCTCTTTCCCTCGTGAGATTATTACTCTGATCTTACGAAGACATTTCTATCACCTTGTGTACAGTATTGCTCTCACCATACCGAGGATCCTCCTCACATCAGAGACTAGGGGAGAGGACCAGGGATGGCTGTGCCCGCCACTTTGAAAATGAATCATTGAGTGGGCAGCCAGTGAGAGCTGCCCAGCCTTCTAAAGGCCTTCTTATCTTGCTCACCCTACGGGGGCTTCCCTAACCCCCTGAAATCCTTCTTGTTTCTTACCCTTTATTAGACTCAGGACTCATCTGAGCAGATGTTATTCATGGGGCAGTCCCTGGATTTTATGAACTATGTGAGTAGGTTTGCTGGGAATTGGCAGATTTTCTTTGAGAAACAAGTATTAACATATTTCCTTGCTATTAGAAGAATTGGTGGACTTGGCTTTGAAATCAGCAGTGAAAAA
>PVKM010044657.1:0-12171 GCA_004027735.1 Carollia perspicillata | reverse complement strand
AATCTCTGATATTTTTTGCCTTCTTTTACTTTCTCATAGTGACTGGATTTTCATCAATTGAATATTTATTAAGATTAAAGTGTTGTATTTTAAAATGCAAATTTTTCTCAAAGGATTTGGAAGTAGGCGTGGACTGTCAGCTACTCATACTTTTGGTATCAGTTAGTATAATTTAATTGCTTTCCTTTCAGATCTGACTGACACCTGATTCAGTACAGGACAGCCAGTCTGAGGGGCGAGGAAAGGCTCAGCACAGGGTGCTTTAAAAGCAGCAGAGAAGACGGCCATGGACGGATTCTGGGTGAAGGAGGCTCTGGGGAGCAGCAGGAGCCCGGGAGCCAGGAAGAGGAGGGCTTCCTAAGCTGCCTGGGCTAGTGACAAAACCAGACCCTGTCCTCACTGATGTCTCTCCAGGGGACTGGTCCTCAAAAGGGACGAGAAATGTGTAAAATAAGCATCTTAATCTGACATCTTTTGACTTTTATAGAAGTTTCCCAATTACCAGCTCATAGATCTATGGCCCTCTGGTTTCAGACATCTCATCGGGGCCCTTCGCTGCAGCACGAGCTTCTTCCCCTGGGAGTCACTCTACTGGTTCCCTTGTTGTCTTTCTGATTTCTACTCCCTTATGTATGGACAGACTAATGCAGGCACTGAGAGCTCACACAGACTCATCACTCTACCATCTCCAGGCTGTTTGCCTTCTCATTCTTAACTACTAAACTCCAAATGAAAGGCTAAATATGGAATTCAAAAATTCTTACTGAGCAAGAAAGACTCTTCTTTTGTTTCTCCAAAAAAGGATATTGCATCAGTATTAAGAGCAAACATACTTTAACTTTAAAAGGCCAGATCCTAATAAAATTGTTCAGCTAACTAATTTACAGTTTAATATTCTGGTTCTTGAAGATTACTCTTGGGTTCCAAAGCATATTCACAAAGAAATATTCCCAAACTGAGTTTACATGCTTCACCTTATAGTAAAATGGAAATGTTTTTCTTTCCACCCAATAGAAACAAACAATTCATGTTTACCAATCTTTCAAACATAGACAGATAAGTGCATTCAGATGGTGTAGACTGGTTCCTTCTTTCATGGAATTATTAACTTTTTCTATAAAAAATTTTTATTGCCATACTAAGCTTATGCCATTGTCTTTGTGGATCCACATGAAAGCATTGTTAGGGCCTTACACTTCTTAATAAAATTCAGATTAGTATATTGATATGTTTAAGTTCCTTTGCCTTAATTTATGACATTTCAACTGCTTTTAGCACTTTTCATTTTATTATCCAGTTGTCTAATTATTGTTAACATTTTCTTTTAGTTTTTCTTCATCATGTTTATTGTCATGTTTTTTATATTGTAATCTACACTCAATATTTTTATTTATTTTTAATATATTTTATTGATTATGCCATTACAGTTGTCCTGTCCGCCCCTTTATTACCCTCCACCCTGCACACCCCCTCCCACCCACAACCCCCCCTTTAGTTCATGTTCATGTGCCATAAGTTCTTTAGCTTCTACATTTCCCACACTACTCTTGCCCTCCCCCTGTCTATTTTCTCCCCACCATCTAAGCTACTTATTCTCTGTACCTTCTCTCCAACCTCCTCCTACTCCCCTGTTGCTAACCTTCCAGGTGATCTCCATTTCTGTGGCTCCCCTCCTGTTTTTTAATGTCCACTTAGTCTACTTTTGTTTTAGGTGTTGTTAATAACTGTGAGTTTGCTGTCCTTTCACTGTTCACATTTTTTATATTCTTTTTCTTAGTTAAGTCCCTTTAACATTTCATATAACAAGAGCTTGGTGATGCTGAACTCCTTGAACTTGAGCTTCCCTGAGAAGCACTTTATTTGGCCTTCCATTCTAAATGAAAGCTTTGCTGGATAGAGCAATCTTGGATGTAGGTTCTTGTCTTCCATGACTTGGAATACTTCTTTCCAGCCCCTTCTGGCCTGTAAGGTCTCTTTTGAGAAATCAGCTGACAGTCTGATGGGAACTCCTTTGTAGGTGACTGTCCCCTTATCTCTTGTTGCTTCTAGAATTCTCTCCTTCATTTTAATCTTAGATAATGTAATTATGATGTGCTTTGGTGTGTTCCTCCTTGGGTCCAACTTCTTTGGGACTCGCTGAACTTCCTGGACTTCCTGGAAGTCTATTTCCTTTGCCAGATTGGTGAAGTTCTCCTCTATTATTCATTCAAATAACTTTTCCACTTCTTGCTCTTCCTCTTCCCCTTCTGGTACTCCTATAATTCAGATGTTGGAATGTTTAAAGATGTCCTGGAAGTTCCTAAGCCTCTCCTCATTTTTTTGAATTCTTGTTTCTTCATTCTTTTCTGTTTGGTTGTTTCTTCTTCCTTCTGGTCTACTCCATTGATTTGAGTCCCAGTTTTTTCCCCATCACTATTGGTTCCCTGTGCATTTTCCTTCATTTCACTTAGTGTAGCCTTCATTTTTCATCTAATTTGCGACCAAAATCAACCAGTTCTGTGAGCACCCTGATCACCAGTGCTTTGAACTGTGCATCTGATAGTTTGGCTATCTCTTGGTTGCTTAAAAGTATTGGCTCTGGGGCTTTGATTTATTCTTCTGTTTGAGTAATTTTTGGTCAGGTGGCACCTGTTACATATGGGCGGCGGAGCCTTAGGTGTTCACCAGGGCGGGGCAACCCAGTTGCTAGGTTGTGATGCTGTATGTGGGGGCAGGGTCAGAGAGGGATCATTGGTGCTTGTTCCACTATCTCTCAGATTTGTGTCCCCTCTGCCACTTCCCACAAACAAATTGGGCCCTTCTGGTGCTGGTTTCTGGGTGGGTGGACTTATGTATGTTCTAGGACCCTGTGGGTCTCTCCAACGGACTCTCCTGTGAGGCTAGGAGTCTCTCCTGGCACCTTTTCAATTGGTGTTTTTAGGCTTTATTTCCCATCGCTGGGGCCCTGGGTTGGGCGGTGTGTCTCACTGTTCACTCTTGCCTAGTTTGTCTGCACACAAATGTGTGACCCCAGTCGGCCAACCGCCCTGCGTGCTCTGCTCAGTTTCTTCCCAGATCCAGGGTCTGCTAGCCCCGCACTCCCTGTGCTCCCAGGTCTGGCAGCCACTGCCTTTTCCTGCTGCATTCCCTCTCCACTGACACTGACTCCGCCCCTCTTACCAGTCTGGTTGAATGGTTGTCAGAGTTCCATAGTTCAATTTTCTGTCTGTTCTAGTTGTGTTTTTGTTTCTAAATCTTTGTTGTCCTTAATTTTGATTGTACGAGGAGGCACAGTATTTCTACCTACACCTCCATCTTGGCCGGAAGTAATATTTTTATTTCTTAATTCTTACTCTCATTCTACAGTCCCTGCTATTTACATGTTTATAATATTTTATGAGATATTTTATGTAGATTTTCACATGTTGTAATCTATCATTTTTAGCATTTTATTTTATTTATATTGTTTAGAATTTTTCTTTCATATTGTATCTAATTTTAGCTCTATTTTTTACAATTAAATTATTTTTTCTGATTTACAATTCTTTTATTTTTGAAATCACATATTACTTCTTTAAATACCCTTATGGATTGGCACCTATTTTTTCCTCAGTTTTGATCCCTTATCAGTCTGTTTTCCATTTATCAATTTACTTCATTTTTTTTCATATTTTTCCCATTTTAATACTTTTATAAATTGTTTAATGAGAGTCACAATAATTACAGCCATGGATTAGGTATGTGGATAAAGTCAACACCATGAGCCAAGGAATTAGGAAGCTTCTGACTCAGCTACCCATGCAGCTCCAGGTCTCTGTCTCTCAATGGATATCCTATAGGAGAGCATTCTACACGTCCTTATGTGTACCCAGCCCCTAAAGATAGAAGGTTATTTCTTGTAGGGGAAATTATTCCCTGGATATAGATGCTATTTTTTTAAATGTTGGATGCTATACACCTAGTTCTTTAAATGATGAGCTTATGTTTACTAGTATTTGCTTTTTTTTTTTTTTTTTTTTGATGCCTGCTGTGTGACATACAAGAATATTAGGCTTGGAGAAAATGTGGTAACTGTCTGTTTTGACTAAGAAACTGATGTTTAAATAATGAGGGGCCAGGTGGTACTAATGCTCCCAGCAGACATTCATAGCAGGCGGCAGAGGAAACTGCTACATTTTAAAATTTTCTTTATGCTAATGTATTTATTAGCACTTTGGGCTTCCTCCCTTTTCCTTAGGACTAGGGAGAATTTGCTTGGTGCATCATCCCTGCCCCTCCCCCATTCATTTTGCTGGTCTGGGAGAAGTTGGATAGACAGGAGCTTATTCTGAGGGTTTCCATGGGTCATTGGGAAACCTATTCAGTGGCTCCTAGCAATTTTCAAAAACTGTCAGTGGGCATGGCCCCACTGAGATAGACGCTAAGGAAAGAGGAAACATGTTTGATTTGTTACAAGTATTTCTCGGAATATGGAGAGACAGATGGCTCTCTCTGTTTTTTTTTTTAAGCATTTTCCCCCTACAAGTAGAATAAGAGGAAGACATTTTCAAAACTGAAATTGTGGTTACTCAGAGAATTCACACAGACTAATCCTGATCAAGGATGCAAGACTGGGAAGTAAAATGAAGAAGCTCTTCATAAATTCTTTTTCTCTGTCTGAAGTAAAAACTGTTTCTATAAGAGGAAAATTATTTAAAACCATCTACAAAAAGAGAACAAAGAGAGAAAACTGATATTGTATTTACAGAATTATCCAGGGGTGCCTAGACCCATAGACACATGTTCTATGTGGCAGGTATATCAATATAAATATCTATGGTGAAAGTGTAGCATCAAGTACCATGGTTTAATGAAGCATTAAGACCATCCAAAGGAGACTCTGTGTTTTCATTATTTGCACGCCTATGGTCAATTTCATCATATGTGAAGTATTTACCTTATACTGTGAGGTTTAAATAATAAAATGTAACCAGGTCTCCTAGAACATAATAAATGCTAGGTAATAATGTGGTATTGTTAGTATAATTATACATTATCAAATAAGGATCTGTAACTACCATAACAAATATTACAAGATTCTTACAGACACATGGTAGAAACACATATAATAAGCATAGTATTTTAGAGACTGTTAAATACAGTAGTAACATTATGAAAGATACTTTTTGTCCTACAATTATAAGAAAATATTCTGATTATTGTCTGTGGCTATTGTCTAGTTAAGTGCAATTCATAATTATCAATTTGTTCCATGTGCCAGCCGATCTTCCATCAAAACACTAATTATAAAGTTCTGTATTAATTAACTTGGGCAGGGTTCAGTTTCTGGTGAAAGCTGTCTTTCTGTTTTGCAGATAGCTGTTTTCCTGTGTTTTTGTTTCTTCATACAACAAAGAGAGAGAGAGAAATTTCTTTCTTCTTTATAAGGCCATATTCCTACAACCTCATTTAACATTAAGTACTTCCTAAAGATCCTATCTGTAGATACTGTCACATTAGAAATTAGGGCTTCAACATATGAATTTTGCAGGGACATGGTCAATCCATAGTAGCTGCACTGTCCAATTAAGAATGGGCATTGTATTTTGAAAAACAGGCAGAATGATTGCAGAGTACTCCAGTGAGCAGAAATCTAGGAATAATGCACATGGCATGTTCATTTCTTCAATGAGAACGGTTAAGTGGTGGGCAGTTAGACAGACATGAGCAGAGTGAGGACGATGGGCCAGGCACAGAAGGTATGGAGGGTGGAAAGCCCTGGGTGCCGAGCAACGGGCAAAACTGAGAAAACAAGCACCTCACCCCCCAGGGTAACCTTTCCTCCCCTAACATATCACTGATCATGTGATTTAGAACCCCTGCCCTTTCACATCACTGGTGATGCCGTTTGGACCCTCTCCTGACCTCCACTGCCATGTCACTAGTCTTGTGGTAGAACCTGGTGGAAGAGGAACAAGGGGCTGACAAGTAACCTTGGGTTGGCTCCCTTCCAAGGCCTTGCATAACCACTTCCTTAAGCATTAACCCCTGGGCATGACATCTAGACCTCAGTTGCGTTTTAGCTCTAGGCCCAGCGAAGCAGAAAAACCAGATGAAATGATGCCCTGACTGCCTCAGGACCAGCTGCGTCAACCAATGACCTCCTGCCCTGGTGCCGACCAATCAGTGAAGACCATGACCCTGAAAGGACACACTTGGAAAGCTGATGAATATTCTATTGGGATCCTCCCCTGGGAACTCAGATAAATATCCTCAACATGGAGAACCCAGAGTGAATCTGTCTAGGGAGCACACCCCTGCCTTTTCCCAGTCCCTGCCCTCCAGGTATGTTTTCCTTGCCTCTTTCTTTCTTCTAAGTTCCAAGGGCCCTTCTTTTGCCTCTGCAACCTATTTCCTGAGTCTATTTCTTCTACAGTTCACTTCCTTTACCTCTGAGACTTCCTAAATAAACTTTGTTATATTTCGAGTCTTGAACTCAAGTACCGAGATTGCCGAATGGAGGTCCAGTCTGACTCCACCAGTCTAACACCTGGTGCCATTCTAACTGCCAACAGTCACAAACTTATATTATTAGGATGAGAAAATATTCATTACATTGACCTAAATGTTTATTTTCAAACTATGAGAGAAGGAATAGATTGGAAGAAGGGAGGTATCTGTTATGTTGGGGTGTTTACTATCATGAATCTACCTAAAATATTTATAAGAGAAACTTCTTCATTGTTTAAAAACTGCAATAAATCCATTTTGTTTACAAACATTATTCAAAGACAGGCAACCAGGAAGATGAGTTCAATATGTTACATCTTAAAAGGATGATGCTAATTGAAAGGGTAAAGCCAGAGCCCGTTGCTATTGTGGCACCATTTGCTGAGCAGGCCCGTGACCGTGTTAAACATGACTGCCATTTGACTCTTCTGAGCTTGTCCCCAGAACTGGAAATTACTGGAAAGCAAGAAGAGAACTAATCACCCACTACAGCCACAGGTGGAAGATAATGTTGGAACAAACAATGCACCCGGCAGCCCAAGGGCCGTACAACAGCAATTCTTCCCTCTTTTTTAATCCAGTTATAATCCAATAAAAGCTCAAAACTGCCACCCCTCAATGCTGGTGTATCTCTCCACACCATGACCCTCTCCTTTCTTGGAGAGGGAATAAAAACTTTACTCTCTAAACTTTCTTCTATTTGTGAATTCCTTCACAGCCCACATCACCTACCATCCTAACACTAATCCTTTATAAAGTCATTTTCTCTCCATTTTATTTGGGGTCTTTATGCTTTAAATAAGATGTGCTCATTGAACTTAGGTTTCACTTGGTCACTAAACCTGCAAAAGTCATTCTAAATCCTATATACATTTTATTGTTATTGATCAATATTAATCACCACAAGGTAACTGCTGGTGTGGTAATCCCTGTCTATCAACAAAAGGCCAGTGTGGTTTACTCACCTATAAGACATCATTTCACATGCATGGAACAATCTACCAAATCATAAAATTTAGTAGATAGTCAATTTCAGATGTAATGTAAGTAAATGTACATTATATATATTAAACATGCATAAATTCTGTGGATAAAAAGTAGACAGAAGACTCTTTACAAGAAATACAGACCTTTCCAGTATTATGGTCTATGAAAGAAAGGATTTTGTATGGATACATGCTACAAAGGATTTACTAATAACAAGTCAAATAGAATTAGAAAACTATTATGTTCATGTTATTTTTAAATTCTGAGGTTTCTAAAGTTCCATGTAGTAAGAATCAGCATTTCATAGGATGAGAGACCAATTGTTACTACAAGTAAGAAATTACAACTTTACAATAGAACTTTTTTTTTTTTAGTATTTGTTTCTAGAGAGAGGGGAAGTGAAGGAGAAAGAGTGGGAGAGAAACATCAATGTGTGGTTGCTTCTTATGTGTCCCCTCCTGGGGACCTGTCCTGCAAACAAGGCATGTGCCCTGACTGGGAATCGAACCAGCGACCCTTTGCTTCATAGGCCCGTGCTTAATCCACTGAGCTACATCAGCCAGGGCTGAAATTACAACTTTAGATCAGCTAAATAGAGTATTGAAATGAAGCATCAACTGCATAAGAAATACCTCCTTCTTCAGGACTGAAAAATAGTGCTGGGGTTTGATCTTTTATCTGACCCTCTTTAGAATGTTATAAAATTAATTAAATAACTGATTATTTTGTTTTCTACTTTCACATATACTGATAAAAATAAAATGTAAAAGATCATATCTTTCTAGGACTTTTGTTTATAGTATTATTGCATGATTTATGTTTTTCTTTCACATAGTCTTACTTTAATCATACTGTATTTATTAGAATTTGCTCTTCTTTGTTTAAGCATTTGGAAAACAGTTTATAAAATAATAATTCATCTTAAACATCTTACGTAATGACTGAGGTCATAATTGTTTATGAAATTTTATAGATTGGTCTGCATCTTATTTCCATTTTATGCATCAAAGGGTGGTTGGCCAAAAGGGTAATGCAAAAGAATTTTGTTCTAGGTGTTATTTTTGGTTAAATAGAAATAGCTACTTTAAAAAATTTTAAAACTCAACACTTTAGAATATAATACTTAGCTGTTTCTCAAGTGGAAAATAAGCAAAATTGACATACTAGTTAGTTCTCTTGATTTAGAAGCAGTTTTCGGTGACTTGAAAATTAATTTTCTAACCTACAAATGTCCAGTACAATTGGATCTTTCCATATTGAAAACAAATAAAACTAAATACCTCACCAGTTTTTCTGGAGGTGAGTAAAATATTCCTGAGTCAGTCCTATATGGCACAGCTTGAACTAATAATGGACACTTAGGATTATCTGACTAAGAAGCTCATTTGGGACTGAGACAAGCATTTCTTAATTCTAGTCTCCTGGGCCATCATTCAAATATAATATTATTCAAATAGCTAATGAGACAGGAAGAGCTCCACCGGTAATTGACTTGTATTCTCTGGGGAAGTCAGCTCTGAGAGTAGATCTACATAAATTCCCCAAGTGTACTGTAGACAGAAAGTATTGTAATTAATTTCCTAGTCAGGCCATAGCATTATGAGTGAAAGAATTGCCCAATTTCTCCTTTACCAACTGCTAGATTCCAACCTCTCTAGGAAAAAAAAATAGAAGCCTCCTTGCACATATTCTAAAATAGATACAGATGTGGTTTGAAACATGCAATATGTAACATATAACATATATTCTCTACTTTTCCAAAGAATATGATAAAATAAAAATGAAAGTACCTACATATGGTAAAGTGCACTTCTGGGGGTCACAGAAATCCCATTAAATTATGTGAAATATCTAGTATTTATATTAACAACAACTATCATTACTACTACTATATTATATATGCTCTGTGTAATAAAAGTTAAGTTAGAGATTTTTAAAAACATAATTGTAAAATTTTAGTTAAATATGACTGAAATTATTTCTTCCCAAATTCCTATAAAATAAAAGTAAGATTTTATATATGTTTGTGTATACAGATACATGAATATGTATCTGTATATACACACATATATATTCATATATACACATATGTGTGTATATGTGTATGTATCTATATCTATCTTATCCCCACAGTCACAAAAAGGAAAGAAAAGAAAAAAATACAGAAGAGAAATTTCCACACAATTAAAAGATTGAAAGCATCAGATGAGTAATAACTGACTTTAGATTCAAGAAAAAAACTAAAACCTGGGTACCTGTAGAGGAATGTTCTGGTTTAATAAAAGGCCTAATTTCTTCACAGAACTTGCAGTTCAAAGTATTTAAAAAATAATGCGAGATATAGAGAAGATACAGATTTATGGAAAGTACACATTAATTGCATTTAGTCTCTAGAGCTGGTCCTCAAATGACTACAGTCTTCCACTAATCCCAAAAGAACATAAGGTTCTATTGTTTGGAGTAATTGAATCTGATAGTTTGCAGACCAGGAGAGGGAAAAGCTAAGATTAGGAGAATTAATTAAATGGTGAAACTCTTAAGGCCCTGTTTCCACACCATTTCTAGGATGAGCTTTAACAACTTGGATGCTACCTGAATGTCTTCTACAGACAGGAAATTATAGCTTCTTTAAGAAAATGGAATGTCCCCAGACAACATAATATATAACTATTGGGATTAGTTAGCCGAAATAAAAATACTATTTTCTGAAACCCAAAAGTCAGCAAATACTATGAACATACAGATCTAAATTCACTCATAAATGGGGAGATGGCCAAGGATCACCAGAAATATGAAGACTTCTAACATGAAAAAAAATGTCAAACTAAACAATCAGAAGAAAAGGAACTAGAAAAGCCAGAGATAATATAAAGATTTCTAAAAGTAATAACGTCAGTGTAGGAAAATAGAATATTTCATGCATATAAAAAGAGAATATAATAAAAATATAGCAAAGAACAGGAAGAAAAACTATTGCAAATTAGTACTAGGATATCAGATATTTTAAAATTGCAACAAAACATTTTACAAAGTTTAAGGAATCCCCCACCCCCACCCCTAACACACAGATGGGAAAGAACAACAAACAGACAAAGTAACATCATGGGAGAAAATAGGAAGGAAAATTGGAGGATCAACCTGGGTGAGCCAACACAGAATAAAGAGTTTCAGAGAGAAGAGAGTGAATAAATTATTCTCCAGACTCGGAAGTCTTGTGTTCTGGTTATTATTGCTGCATAACAAAGTATTCTAAAATTAAGCTGCTTTAAATAATCATTTAATCTTGAGTATGGTTTCAGGGGATAGGAATTGAGACAGGGAACAGTGAGCATGGCTTGTCTATGCCCCACAACTTTTGGGCCCTTAGCCGAGAATACTTGACAGCTAGGGGTGACTGAATGATAGGGAGTTAGAGCCATTTGGAGTCGTTTTCACTCACAATTAATGCTGGCTTGCAGCTGACTGCATCTGAATCTATGTGAACTATGTCTGGCTTCTCCATGTGACCTCGCCTTCCACATAGAATGAAAGTTACAAGGTAGTCAGATTTCTTAGTGCTTCAACAAACAATATTGAAGATGTATCACCTTTCATTACTAAGTATTGGAAGGTCACACATCATTTCAAATCCATATATTGGTTTTAAATAAGAATTAAATCTAGCCCACTTTTTGATTGCTTTTTTTTTTTTTTTATCTTCCTAAAATGGATTTGTGTGAGTTCTTCATATATTTTGGAGATCAAACTCTTGTCTGAGATGTCATTGGCAAATATGTTTTCCCATAGGGTCGGTTCTCTTTTCATTTTAATGATGTTTTCTTTAGCCATGCAGAAGCTTTTTATTTTGGTGAAGTCCCATTTGTTTATTCTTTCTTTTATGTCCCTTGCTCTAGGGAATATATCAGCAAAAATATTGCTGTGTGGAATATCTGAGATTTTCTGCCTATGTTCTCCTATAGGATTTTTATGGTGTCACAACTTATGTATAAGTCTTTTATCCATCTTGAATTTATTTTTGTGTATGGTGTAAGTTGGTAATCAAGTTTCATTTTCTTGCATGAGGCTGTCCAGCTCTCCCAACACCATTTGTTGAAGAGGCTATTTTTACTGCATTTTATGCTTCCACTCCCTTTGTCAAATATTAATTGACCATAGAGACTTGGGTTTATTTCTGGGCTCACTATTTTGTTCTACGATCTATGTGTCTGTTCTTATGCCAGTACCAGGCTGTTTTGATTATAGTGGCCTTGTAATACAGTTTGATATCAGGTATCGTAATCCCTCCTACTTTGTTTTTCATTCTCAAAATTGCTGCAGTTATTCAGGTGAGGTTGGCCATCATAAACAAATCAACAAACAAGTGTTGGAGAGGATGTGGAGAAAAGGGAACCCTAGTGTACTGTTGGTAGGATTGCAGACTGGTGCAGCCACTATGGAAAACAGTATGAAATTTCCTCAGAAAACTAAAAACAGAACTGGCTTTGACCCAACAATTCCACTGCTGGGATTATATCCTAAGAACCCTGAAACACCAATCCAAAAGAACCTAAGCACCCTGATGTTCATAGCAGCACAATTTACAATAGCCAAGTGCTGGAAGCAACCTAAATGCCCGTCAGTAAATGAATGAATCAGAAAACTATTGTACATTTACACAATGGAATTCTACACAGGAGAAAGAAAGAAGGAGCTCCTACCCTTTGTGACAGCATGGAT
>PVKM010044656.1:0-12172 GCA_004027735.1 Carollia perspicillata | reverse complement strand
AAAGGTCTCTGTGCGGAGTCAGAGAGCAACTCAAATTGACCTAAATTGGAGAGAGAATGTATTGGCCAGTGGGATAAATGAGAACTGGTGTGATGCAGGAACTGAAACAATGCCATCGGCTTCCTTTTCTTCTTTCTCTATTCTGTGCTTCTCTCTGTTTACTTTCCTCTCACTTCTGCACATGGTGGCCCTGCCCAGCTCCATACTTACACTGTCCCAGGGTCATTAGTATGGATTTGCCTCATTCTCAGTGGTCCCAGTAGAAATCGTGTTACAAGTCTATGGTTCTATGGGTTTTGTGAATGATAGAACCAGTTGCCACAACCAATGGAATAGAATGCTCTAACTGAACAGATGCATGTTCCATGCCATCCCTGGAGTGGAAGGTGGGGTCAACTCCCCCTGGGTCTTGAACTGAGTACTTGGGTGGGCGGGACTACTTACCTCAGATCAACACTCACTCTACCGCAGAAGCTGAAGTGCATCCTGAGCCAAAGTATATGGAAGTTTTGCTTCCTTTGTATAAGTGTTTTGAAGCTGCCCATTCAATCAAAATAATGCTGGGATTTCAGTTCCCCGAAGGGGGAACTTGGATGCTGAGGGAGCTCCCTGATGACCCCATGTGGGGAGGCTTCTGCCTTCTCATTCAGCAGGTCTTTTTCTGTATTGTCTTTATTGGATACACCATCAACAGGTCCCTTAGCACACTCATGTGTTCCTTACAGGAATTCTACAAAGTGGGCACCCTTAAGCCCATTTTACAGAAGAGGAAACTGAAGCCAAGAGTCATCAATAACAACACCCACTTCCTGTCTCTTTTGTGCAGCTCAAAGCCAGCTGATTAACTAATTTGTCTGGACCACCTGATGGCACGGGTGCTGGGCATTGCAAGCCTGATTTGTCTAACAGCAGCCCCTTTCTTTATGTCTTAGGGCCCATTAGCTCTTTCCTTTCCCATCATTCAAAGTTAAAATGAAAGACATGACTGAGGCACATAACCTTAGGTGAATCATTTTCCATCCAGGTAGGCATCAACTACTGTCTGAGTCAGGTTGACAGAGTAAGCATTGGGACATACGGTTTCCTTTGTTGACTTGACTATACCTTCTCTCAGTGTGAGTGACTGTGGCATTACTAACTGTAGGTCCCTCCAGGAATGCACAGGTGAGGTGCTCAGCTAACACAGGTCAGGGGAGATGGACACCCATGCACTTCCTGACCCAGACACGCTGAGAATTTTCTCAGAAAATTTCCAGGACTTCCCTGGAAAGATCTGCCAGTTAGCCCAGAGCAAGTACCATCTCATGAAGGGCAATGCACTGCATCCCAAATTGTGGTCGGTGGTCAGTAGTAGGCAATGGAGAATAAGGTCTGAGGACAGAGTTGAAAAATGGGCAAAATTAGTCTTTGTTGATCTTTCCCTCAGTTCCCTTTCAGTATCACCCCCACCCAGGACCTCCCAGCCTTTCTGAACCCCAAACTTGTCTCCCTCTCCCCCTGTACTCTCTGCTCCAGAGTGACTACTTGCTCTCTCTTCTTGTCCTTAGGCTATATAGGCTAGTAAAGGTTAGGATCTGCTGCAGTGACAAATGGCCCCACAGTCTCAGTGGCTGATGGCAGCCAGAGTCTATTGCTTGCTCATGTTAAACATTCCTCAGCCCTCACCAGTTAGCAGCAGCTCTGCAGCACATGTGTCTGCTCTGGGATCCAGGCTGAAGGCAGGAGCCTCTGTTGAAACATCTCCAGCCTTGTGGTGGAGAGAAAAAGAACATGTGGGTCACACATGGGCCCCGCAAGCTTTTTCTCGGAAGTGAGGCTCATGGTTTCTGCTCACCTTGCTTTGGCCAGAGCAAGTCACATGGCCAGGCCTGATGCTGAGGGGACAGTGAAGCATACTCCTCCCCAGAGAGGACAGCAGATATTTTGGGACAATATGACAGCTGCTACAATTTCAATCATATTTTCATGTCCATTATACCTTTTGAAAATTAATTTGAAGTTATATAAGTGATATATAAATATAGTCTTTTAAATAAAACCTTCAACTTCTAGAAGCAAGACAGAGTCCCTTTTGATTATTCTGCCACTCTATTCTCTTTTATCTGAATGTATCCCCTTTTCCTTTTTTTTTTTTGTGAGGGGTGGGTGAGTACTAGGTTCTCCCAGTCCTTCAGGGCTTGTCCCTGTGCTTTTACGTACACAGATGTGTACTCATAGAAAAGATAGACTATTATTTTGTGGGATGACTTTGCCATACATCATTATACAAAAGAATAATAATCCTGTACATGCTGTGCCACTGGGTTTTTTCACTCAATGATGTGTCTTAGAAATCTAGCCTAGTAAACAATACAGGCTTCTCTTCCTCTTTCTTTTTAGCCATTGCATAGCATTCCATTGTCTGGCTACATGACGGTTCTTAGCCATTCCCTCCTGATGGACATATTTTGTCTCTTTCCAGTTTTTTAAAAACAAATCTGTAAGGTCCACAGATGCCCCATTCTGCACATGTGATTCTTTGTGATAGATTCAAGAAGGGGGTGGGAGGCTGGATTCTCCCCAAGTGCCTGTCCTGTTCCCTTTTTTCCAGCAGATCTCAGCTGGAAGAGAAGTGGTTGGATCACAGCCACCAATCCCAAAAGCAGAAAGAAAATTGACTGGCTTGACAAATGACAGGGTGGGACCAGGTTGGTATGGCATGTCTATACTCTAGAAGGAAAAGCTCCTTAATGCAAACGAATGTCTACAAGACTCAGTGGAGGAGTCAGGGCAGGCTGAAATCTTACTGGGTTGTTGCCTCTGATGTTCTTGCCTCCATCTAGAAAAGTTGGCTCCTCCAACCCCAGGGTGACCAGAGCCTACTCTCTATCCCCTGGCCAGACCACCACTGTCCTAATTTTGCAGCCGAGTAAAAATTGTAAATTGTAGGATGTGGTTGAATTAGGTAAGGCAGGGCTCAGGGTTCAGTTGCAAAGCATTTCTTGTCCTCGGCAAAACCCTCAAGGGTCTATCTCTGCTATTATGAAACAGCTCCCTATCTACATCACCACTGAAGGATAGATCATCTTTAATTTTAAGCTGAAAAGACCCATTCTGGGTTTGTTGCTGCTGTGTCACAAGGCTTCTCCCAGGAGGTGGAGGGATGAAAGACTGTGGTCTGGAGCCAGTTGGAGGCCCAGCATTGATTTCACCTCCAGACCCTCAGTTTTCTTGCCTCGAAATGGGAGTAATTGTAGTGAAGGCATGGGGGTGTTTTATTAAATCTTGACCCTTGAGCATCTGGTAAGGATAACAAGTTGCTTTTGTGTTCAGGAATCCTCTCTTCAAAAAGAATCTAGAATGACTAGCTTTGGGATGTTGCTGCCCCAGTGTTCTGAATACACTCCTCTAATTCAGAGTAAGGAATGGATTCTATTGCTAAAATAAACTTGGTTCAGACACATTAGGAAGAGAGGATCAAGCATGTATTGACCCCATCCATATATGTGGCAGGCATTTTACAAAATGCTTGACAGGTGACATCTCCCTGAATTCTCATAATCTGATGAAGTACGAGATAATTACTCCCAATTTATAGATGAAAAATCAAGGCTGAGTTGGCCAAGGACCTGGGTAAGAAGTGCAAATGGAAGTGGAAGCCAAGTGTGTCTGAGTTCCAAGTTTGCCATCCACTACCCTTCAGTTCCTTGTGCAATGACTCCAAACTGATTGGCCATCTCTAAGAAGTGTTTCTAGGCCACACTGGACCAGAGGGAAGTCAATTCCTCATTTACCTCTCAGGTTTCATTTTAGGCATCCCCTACTCTGAAAAGCCTCCCTACCCCCAGAGGGGTCAGACCCTCCTCCTGGGAGTGCTCATGGTATTTGCTGTGGTTCCTCCAGCAGAGCGCTGAGCACACAGCAGTGTGAGCATGCCGTGACCGAAAATGTCCATCGCTAAACTGAATTAAAGGGACCCTCGATTCCTAATGGCCATGGGTGATTGGAAAAGCAAGTGGCCATCATCTCTGGAGGAAGATAATATCATCCTAAGCCTCCCATTATTTTTGTAAATAATTTTTCAGATACCAGGCATGTGAGAAGAGAAGAGCTATCAATGAAAACCCACAGAAATAAGAGTAAAGAAGAGAAAAAACAGGAGTCACAGATAGTAAAATGGCATTGTTCACTATGTCCAAGGTGATAAAATCTATATAAATATATTTTTAAATACAAACCTGTAGATTTATCATTCTATAAATTTTAAAATTTAGAAGGCAACATTTGAAAAATTAGAGGGCAAAATGTGGTAGGTAATCTGAAATTCAGAAGGTAAAAAAATTAAAATTTTGGAAGTATGAAAAGTGACATTATATACATATGAAAATAATCATATATAAATCAAACAGACATTTTGGAACTGAAAAGTGCAACACATCAAGTAAAACATTTAATGGATGAGTTTAATTTCACAGTAGACACACTTGAGAGAGGATGTGGGAACTGGAATATAGGTCAGAAGAAACTATTCAGAATCGCACAAAGAGACAAAAGGAGAGAAAATACAGGAGAGGTGGGCAAGAGGCCTGAGAATTCAGTGAGAAGTCATAGGAAATATGGAATGGTGTCCTGGAAAGAAGGGAAAAAGAAGGAAAAAAAATATTTGAAATATAATGATGGAGAGTTTCCAGGGGATCCCCAAACCTCCTTCAGGGAATGGGCAAGGTCAGAAGTACTTTCTAAATAAAAACAGTTCTTTTTGTTTGTTTGTTTAAAGTCAGTCTGATTTTTGTTATTCAAGAGAAGTACAAATTTAATTTAAGGAATTATAAATAAATATTAACAAAAGCAGCCAGCCAAGATGGAGGTGTAGGTAGACACACTGTGCCTACTCCCACAACCAAAAGGACAACAAATTTAAACACAAAGAACAATCAGAACTGACAGGAAATCGAACTGTATGGAAGTCCAACAACCAAGGAGTTAAAGAAGAAACACTCACCCAGACTGGTAGGAGGGGTGGAGATGGGTGGCCAGGCAGAGAGAACTTGCTGTGGTGGTGGCTGGCAGACTAGGGTGAGCAAGGCAGTGGCTGGTGGACTGGGTGGTCACACAATTGCATGTGAATAAACTGGGAGGAACAACTGGGGAGCAAGACAGACCAAGAAACCCAAGGTTCCAGCATGGGAAAACAAACCCTCAAACCTCTTACTCTTGAGAGGGGGTTGAGGCGGCAGCGGGAGAAACTCCCAGCCTCACAGGAGAGTTTGTTGCAGAGACCCACAGGGTCCTATAACATACACAAACCACCCACCTGGGAATCAGCACCAGAAGGGCCCACTTTGCTTATAGGCAGTGGGGGAAGTGACTGAAAGCTGGCAGAGAGCGGAGCAAGTGACATTGTTCCCTCTTGGACCCCTCTTCCACATACAGCATTACAATGTAGGATGCGGGTTGCCCTGCCCTGATGAACACCTAAGACTCTGCCCCTTACTACATAACAAGCACGTAAAACAAACAAACAAAAAAAAATGGCCCAAATGAAAGAATAGATCAAAGCTCCAGACAAAATACAACTAAGTGACAAAGAGATAGCCAACCTATCAGATGCGCAGTTCAAAACACTGGTTATCAGGATGCTCCACGAACTCTCTGGGTACTTCAACAGCACAAAAAAGACCCAGGCAAGCAATGAAGTTTGCATTATGTGAAATAAAGAAAAATCTACAGGGAACCAACAGTGATGGGAAGGAAACCAGGACTCAAATCAAAGGTTTGGAGCAGAAGGAAGAAAGAAACATTTGACCAGAACAGAATGAAGAAATAAGAGTTCACAAAAATGAGGAGAGGCTTAGGAACCTCAAGGACATCTTTAAATGTTACAACATCCAAATCATAGGGGTGCCAGAAGGAGAAGAGGAAGACCAAGAAATTGAAAACTTATTTGAAAAAAGTAAGGTTTTTTTCCCCAAACTGGCAAAGGAAATAGACTTTCAAGGGGTCCAGGATACTCAGAGAGTCCAAAAGAATTTGGACCCAAGGAGGAACACACCAAGGAACATCATAATTACATTACCCAAGATGAAAGGGAAAGAGAGAATCTTAAAAGCATCAAGAGAAAAGGAGAGAGTTACCTACAAAGGAGTTCTCATTAGACTATCAGCTAATTTCTCAAAAGAAACCTTATAGGCAAGAAGGCGCTGGAAAGAAGTATTTGAAGTCATGAAATGCAAGGACCTACATCCGCAATTACTCTATCCAGCAAAGCTATCATTTAGAATAGAAGGGTAGATAAAGTGCTTCCCAGATGAGGTCAAGTTAAAGAAGTTCATCATCACCAAGCCCTTATTATATGACATGTTAAAGGGACTTATCTGAGAAAAAGAAGATCAAAGATATGAACATTAAAATGACAACAAACTCACAGCTATTAATGGCCAAACCTAAAACAAAAACAAAAACAAAAATAAACTAAGCAAACAACTAGAACAGGAACAGAATCACAGAAATGGAGATCACATGGAGGGTTATCAGGAGGGAGGAGTGGAAGAAAAGGTACAGGGAATAAGAAGCATAATTGGGTAGGTACAGAATAGACAAGGGGAGGTTAAGAATAGTATAGAAATGGAGAAGCCAAAGAACTTCGATATATGACCCACAGACATGAACTAAGGGGAGAGGAACGCTAGAGGAAGCGGAGTGCAGGGCAGGGGAGGATAAAGGGGAGAAAAAATGGGATAACTGTGTAATCAATAGTGTACTCAATAAAATATACTTAAAAATAAATAAGTATTATTTAAATAGCATTCTATTTCAAATGGCAATATAGTGGAATAGCCATTGAGTTTTCCCTGTTTTTAAAAATTAAATTTATTGGGGTGACATTGTTTATAAAATTATGTAGGTTTCAACCGCACAGTTCTATGATACATCATCTGTACACTTCATTGTGTGCCTAGTGCCCACACTACTAAGATCTTATTTGTCCTGGCTCACAATGTTGAAGTTTGCACTGTTAGTGAAAAAGCACAGGGGGTAAAACTGCCAGTACCTGAGTGTGAACCAAAGCAGTGCCGTTAGCTGTGCACGTGGTCCTATCTCCACCACCATACACTTGTAGTAAAATAAGAATAACGCCAGTTTCACTTAATTTTTACATCTTCATCAAGGACATTCTTTTTAAAAAAGATCCTACTTATTTTTGGAGTGAGGGGAAGGAAGGGAGTAAGAGAGGGAGAGAGACATTGATCTGTTGTCTCTCGCCCACCCTAAGCAGGCACCTAGCTAGGAATCGAACCAGCGACCTTTTGGTTTGCAGTCTGATGCTCAACCCACTGAGCCCCACCAGCCAGGGCAAGGAGATTCTTAAGAATTTTATTAAATCTAGGCCCTTGAGCAGATGTCTATTTAATGTGCAGTGTGATGAAATGGGAAGGAAGGTGAGTAAGGCTCTGGTGTTGCACGCCCATGTACAAGGTTTCTCTGGAGAATGAGCACTGTGCGTGTGACTGAGCTGTGAGCAAGGCCAGCTGGGATTCTTTTCAATTAAATACCATTTTTACTTGAAAGAATGACTGGCAGACAAACCATGATTATTCAAATTGGAATATTTGGCAGATACTTGCTTGAAAATGATTGAAGTACATCTGTCACTTCGAGGAAAACAACAAACAGTACTTGCCAATGACAAAATTTTGAGCTTTCAAGCTAAAACAGTTTTGCTCTTGAAGAATCAGCTGCTCCCTTAAAGAGCCTATTTATACTCAGAGTCTATCACCATGGAGACAGTCAACAGTAGGGAATCCAAGATCACTTCACCTCTCCCTGGAGCCTGAAAATGGATTCTCGTGGCCCTTTTACTCTGTGAAGTTGGCAGGGTGTCATCGACTGCCCGCTTGAAAGGGTGTCTGGGAAGAAAAATAAAAGGCACTCAAACGTGGCAATGTCATAAAATCTCCCTGCTCCCGAAACCGTAAACTGTGTAGTCAAAGAAACCTGGGTGAAGGCTCACCATGCAGTTATTGACCGCAGTAAATCCACAGTCAGTGAATACTCCCAGCTGGAAGATTGAGAGCAAGTATTCAACCCACGTGCTCACTGGAAACTGGGTGGAAGAGAGGAGGAAGGTAAGGAAAGACAGAAGGTGGACAATGCTCAGGGAGGAGGCAGGAGTGAAGCCATTACTATTTTCAAATCAAGGACCATAGATAGCTGCACCTTAAAATATGGCATTAGGGTGTCTGCGTGCTATATCGGGAGTTACAGACAAGCAACCCTCAAGGTGCCCACTGTATCTTGCAAATATCATAGCAGAGGTGTCAATATAGTTGCACCTCATAGTCCTATTTTCAGTGGAGAGTTTCTAGGCATCTGATATTTTCTGTCCCTAATTCTTCTGAACCTTGATTTTTAAAAATCAATACCTTTATTGATTTTAGAGAGAGAGGAAGGGAAAGAGCAAAAGAGAAACATCGACTGGTTGCCCCCCATATGTACCCCTTTGGGGGATTGAGCTCTCAACCTAGGTGTGTGCCCTGGCCGGCAATCAAACCCCCAAACTTTTGGTGTATGGGATGATGCTCCAATAAGTTGAGCCATACCAGCCAGGGCTCTGAACCTTGATTTGAAGAATCTCTGCTCTTCGTGGCCTGGCCCTTACCGGAATGTGGTACTTGCCAAGGTAGCCTTGACATTCCCTGTGTTGATGTCCGGGATGAGCTGCTGTTCTCTGGCACCTGCTCCATGCCTTGCCCTGCTGCCTGTGCATTTCAGATTCTACTTTCAAGACAATTGGGCTCATGGTATTTTCGTGTTCTTCAGAGACCATTACAAAATACTTTGCCTAAATTGGCCTACTTAAAATTGAATGTCTTCATGTTTGGCAGTCAACGCTGAGCCACTGAAATTTTTGCAGGGATATCTAAATATCCTCACATTTTCTTGGGAAATGGGCCAAGGAAAAAGGGCTATAGAATTGGTAGCTTTGGTGTAAGTGTGGGAAGATTGGTGGTGATTTCTGAGAACTGGTAAGGGCTGCTTTTATGGAGCACATTAGCATTCACCACCCTTCTGGCCAGATGTGACTGGTGGCCATTCTTAGATCTGAGTGCACTTGGTCTTCTGTGAGGATCAGATATGTGGGTCATGGAAGTTCCAAGGGCAAAAAGGACTGTCTGAGCGATCCCTTCAAACTCCTGCAGGCAAGGCAGTGCCCAGGGATATTGTGAGCTGACTCTATACCTAGAGGAAATTGCATTAAGAGATGGAGTGGGACTGATGTAAGAGAGAGAGCAGGTTAAGAAATTTGAGGTTCTTGTTCTATCACAGAAGCATTTAAAAAACTACAGTTGCTGAGATAAAATAACTGTGGAGGGGCTCTGGAAAACAGTTGAAGCTCTACAGTAACAAATCAAATGCCTGATTTAGAAAAAGCCACATTCAAAATGGTAGAGAACCCCACGGTATTTTCACTTGCCCTTTTCACATACCCTCGCTATGACATGGTACAGTGTGAGGAGAGCAGTGGCCCGGCTCCCAGTTCCCTCCCTCAAACTCAGAAGGAGTAGAGCAACATTCTAACCTGCCTGGGGGCTGCCTGACTGATGAGCCTCTGTTTTGCCTAACTCAGAGCTCAGACAGAAAAAGTGACATAGTTCATATTTCGGGCTAAGAAAAGCTGTGAAACTCAGTGGTAGTCACAGCTAGTGCGAGCTGCCAGACTACAGACCTGCAAACGTCGGGGACAAGAGATCACAAGGAGAGAAATGCAACAGAACATCTAAGGCCCTGAGAAGAAGCAGGGAAGAGAGTCCTTAGGAAACTAAGACATTTTAAAGAAGCCATGTACGTGGGAGAAATACATACACACTCAAAGAAGCCTGGGTGAGCGGCATGCTCAGAAAAGTCCTGAGAAGTCCGGAAGACTTCACACCAAGCTGACTTCAAGGTTCACAACCTGCCCTGTTAGTTAGTAGAGATGTTCTCTTGAATGGAGCTAGTTTGCAAAGACTCAGAGAGGTGGCTTTTTTCCCCCCAAATGCCCAGTATTTAATGAAATATCTTAGGTATATGAAGACACAGGAAAACATGGCCACTCAAAGAAAACAATTAAAGTAGCTGAAACTGTCTCTGAAGAAACACAGGCATCAGAAGTATATGACAAAAACTTTAGAATAACTATCTCAAATATATGGAAAGAATACATGGCAAAAGAGCTACAATTGACTCTTGAACAATGTGGGGCTTAGGGGGATTGACCCATCTCTTGTGTAGTCAAAAATTCATGTATAACTTTTGACTCCCCTCAAACTTAACTATATGAATAGCCTACTGTTTACCAGAAGCTTTACTGATAACATAAGCTGGCAATTAACACATATTTTGGATGATTATATATAATACAACATAATATATATTAATATTCTTACAATAAAGTAAGTTAAAGAAAAGAAAATGTTACTAAGAAAATTGTAAGGAAGGGAATATATGTTTATAGTACTTATTGAAAAAATCTGCATGTAAGTAGACCCACACAGTTCAAACTCATATTGTTCAAGGGTCAACTGTAAAGAAAATCAGAAAAATTATATATGGACAAAATGAAATTTCAATAAAAAGATACAAATTATAAAAAGAAACAAGACAAGAATTTGGAGCTGAAAAATACAACAACCAAATTGAAAAATACACTAGAGACGTCCAACCGTAGACTTAAACAAACAGAAGAAAGAATCAGAGAGCTCGAAGGAATATCATTTGAAATATTTGAGCCTGAAGAACAAAAAGAATGAAAAAAAATAAACAGAACCTAAGGACTTATAGGATACCATCAAGCTGTTCAACATACACATTATGAGAGAAAAGACAGCATGAATGGGGCAGAGAGATCATTTGAACAAATAATGGCTGAAATCTTCCCCAATTTGAAGAAAAGACATGGATCTACAAATCTAAGAAGCACAATAAACTCCAAGTAGAACAAATCCAATTAGCCCACTCCAGAGACACATCATAATCAACTGTTGAAAGTCAAAGACATAGAGTATCTGGAAAGCAGCAAGGGAAAAATGACTTACCATGTGCAAAGGAGACTATAAGATCATTGGTAGAGTTTTAGCAGAAACCTTGCATGTGGAAGGCAGTGGGGCAACCTATTTAAAGTGCTCCAAAACAAAACAAAACTGTCAACTGAGAACACTATAGCCGCAAAACTGGTCTTCAAAAATGAAGGACAGACTTCCAGCCAAGATGAAGGCGTAGGTGGAAACACCGTACCTCCTCTCACAACCAAGATTAAGGACAACAAATATTTATAAACAATAACACAACCAGAACACAGAAAATTGAACTACGGAAATCCAACAAACATTCAACCAGACCGGTAAGAGGGGCGGAGTGGGCAGCCAGAGGAGAGGGAAAGCAGCAGGAAAACGTGGTGGCTGCCAGGCTCGGGAGCGCCCAGTGGCGTAGGTGGTGTGGAGCTTGCAGACCCCAGACTCGGGGAGGAGATGAGCAGAGAACGCAGGGCACGCAGGGCAGTTGGCCAACCGTGGACACACATTCACATGCAGATAAACTAGGCAAGAGTGGGCAGTGAGACGGACCGCACAGCCCAGGGCCCCAGCAATGGGCAATAAAGCCTAAAAACACCAATTGAAAAGGTGCCAGGAGAGGCTCCCAGCCTCACAGGAGAGGTCGCCGGGGAGACCCGCAAGGTCCCGCAGTGCGCATAGGCCCTCCCGCCTGGGAACCAGCACCAAGGGAGCCCAGATTGCTTGTGGGAGCCAGCAGAGGGGACGCAAACTTGAGAGAGCGCGAATAGGCGCCATTGTTCCCTCTCTGACCCCGCCCCCACAGACAGCCTCACAACTTGCCGACTAGGCTGCCCCACCCTGGTGAATACCTAAGGCTCCTCCCCTCATACGCAACAGGCGCCATCTGACCAAAAATGACTCAAACAGAAGAAAAGCTCAGAGTCCCAGAGCCAATACTTTTAAGCAAGCAAGAGATAGCCGACCTATCAGATGCACAGTTCAAAGCACTGCTAATTAGGATGCTCACAGAATTGGTTGATTTTGGTCGCAAATTAGATGAAAAAATGAAGGTGTTCATAAGTGAAACGATGGAAAATGCACAGGGAACCAGTAGTGATGGGAAGAAAACTGAGACTCAAATCAATGGAGTGGACCAGAAG
>PVKM010044655.1:0-12168 GCA_004027735.1 Carollia perspicillata | reverse complement strand
GCCCTTCTCCGAGCCACCCGAGGACCTGGCTGTGGCCTGGGGGCCCCTGGCCCCGTGCATGTTCACTGACCGTCTCCAACTGGTCATGTAGGGGCCCCCACTGTGACTGCACGGGAGAAACGGAATGAGCCACAGGGAAGCTGTCTTGGTAGAAATGACTTTATTTAGAAACCCGTGCGACATGACAGGATGACGCCATGCAAACCTCGTGCTAAAGCTGAAAGCCCCATCCGTTCCCCCTAGTAAATTGTTGCAATTGGAATGTTCATTTGTGCGGAGCACTGATGCGGCCTCAGGCTTTGCGGCCCTATCTCGTTAAATTCACAATCTGAAAGCGGAAGAGCTGATTGGCAGAACAGAGTCCTGTAAAAGCCTGGAAACCCCCACAAACCACCCCTGAGCAGCCAGGAGCACGGCCCCCGATTCCACTGAGGCAGGACCTGGTGTCTGAAGTGCGCGTGCGGATGTGGGAGGGGTGGCGTCCGTCTCGGGCCGTCTGTCCCGATGTGCCACCAGCTGCTCGCTCTACAGAGTCACTCACTCTAAAACTCAGAAGAGCAGTCGTGGTCCTGCGGTGATTTGCAACACAAGAACGGGGGGGTGGGGGGCCTGGGGTGGTGCCAGGGGTCCAGCCTCCCTCAGTGGGGAAGAGGCCCTGGGGGTCTGTGGCCGACCCACCGGGCAGCCTCAGCAACGGCCCTGGGTAAGAGCTCTGCCAGCTAGGTGGCTGGCTCTGACAAAGCGCTGGCGGCAGCAAGCTGGGGCAGCGCAGGCGTGGGTGTGTGTGCGTGCCATGCGTGGCTGCTGAAGGTGGGTGGGCAGTGACCACAGCCCAGGGGCTGCCAGGCCACCACCAGGGACCTCTTGGCCCCCAAGGCTGCCTCTGCGTTGGAGCTGCTGTGTCTTTTGTGCTTGGCTGGGAAGCAGAGCCGTGGCTGGGGCGCAGCCATCCCACCAGGAGGTGCGCTTCATGGTGGGGAGTGGGCCCCTGGTCACTGGGGGAGCTGTGAGGGTGGGTTGCGAGGCGCCTGCCAGCAGCAGGAGGCCCGGTGGGGACCCCCACTCAGCTAGGCCCAGGTTAGCTGGGGGTAAGTGGGGTTGGGGGCTCTGGGGGGTGGGAATGTGAGCCAGGTTGGGGCTCAGGCCACTGGGAAGCTTCAGGGGCCCCAAAGGAAGGGTTCAGAACCCCTTGGGACCTGAGGATGGTGCAGGGGTCAGAGGTCAGTCTTGGTCCTTTGTTGCTGGGCCCTGGGAGGCCAGACCCACGGAAACCAGGTTAAACCTGCGTGTGGGTGGGCAGCAGGTGGGTAGGCTTGGGGCTGGGGTGGGCTGGACAACTGGAGAATGGGGAGAGCCCTTTCTCTGATCCTGGGGTGTTGCTTACTCTGTTTTCACTTAAAATTTTGAGATTGAACTGTTAAATTTTTAGCAGAAACACCTGGACCTCTCCGGGTTGCGGCCTGAGCCCTGTGCTGCCCTGTCCTGGTGCCCAGAGGCCCCGGCTGGGCCCACGTTTGGGGGGTCCCTAGTCTAAGGGGGTGGATACTGGGCCTGCAGTGCCGTGGGGCCGGGAGCCGGCGGCTCCTTCCTCCCGGCGCTGCCCTCGGCGGTGTGGAGTCTCTTGCCCCTAGTCTCTAGTCCTGTCACTGGAGCGTGGCTTTCATTCTCCGTAACTTGTCCTGAATCTTCCGAGAATGCTTCTCACTGGTGACCTGGTGGCAGTTGGCCCTGCTGTCTGCGGCTAAGAGGGACACGTCGGCCCCGCTGAACCGCGCGATCCTCTGCTTGAGGCAGGACTGCAGCTTGGGGTCCGGCGCGAAGGTGTAGGGGTTCTCCTGGAAGGCGTGCACCTGGCTGGCCACCTTGGCGATGTTCCTGTGTTGGGCGGAGACGTGAGCCGTGAGCCTGTGGTGTGACAGCTCCCAGCGCGCTCCCGCCGGTGGGAACCCAAGCTCTTCAGGGAATGAGCTCCGGTTGTCTCCATGCACGAGGCCAAGCCTCACTCCTTGCCCAGGCCTGTTGTCTGTCTCTCCATCCACCTGTCCGTCCATCCACCCACTTTTCATTTCACAGATATTCACTGAGAATCTGTGTCGCCCCGATTGGTGCTAAAGATCTCAACATGAGTAAAACCCACAGTGGGTGACTGGGGATACGGAGGGGGTGGATGCTGTGGACATGGGTTGTGCAGGGGCGTCAGCAGCCGGTGGGTCTCCCCAGCACCGGGTTCAGGGAAGGTGGGACGGCAGCTCGAGCCACCACCCTGAGAGTGTCTCACCCCTCGGGAAGTGGCAACGCTGGGAACCAGGGCTCATCCCCGGAGAGCTGCAAGGGGACAGTGACTAGCAACCTCAGCGTGTCACCAAGAAAACGGGGGGCTCAGAGGTGGAAGCCTGTTACTCGGCCTGGGGGTGGGGGGCTCTAAGAGGCATTCCCATCCTGAGTCTGGAGGGAGCAGCAGTGTATCCTGAGTGAATGATCTTGTTCTTGGGAACGAGACGATGGCCAGGTGCTGGCGTGTACGTGTGCACACTCGGCCTGGCTCCGAAGGCTGGCCTCAGCCCTTGGTCTGCCGTGTGGCGTTGCTGCTGCTGTTTCTTCCCCGCTGTTCCCTCAGGGGTCTGGTGACCTCACATGCGGAGTGTGCACTGCAGAGTCTCCTAAACACCACCCCAAGGTCGGCAATTGGGCAGGTAGGGCGGTTGCAGGGAGTGGGTTGGAACCTCTGGTCCAGGGCCCTGGGCCCTGAGGTTGTGGGGCTGGGCTGAGTCTGACTGTCCCCACCTGCCCGCCTGTGTGGGTGGGGAGAGGGCCCCCCTGGAGCTGGGCTGGCCCGGAGTGGCAAGGGACAGGGGCCTGGAGCTCTGAGGGCAGGAAGGGCTGGGGTGCAGCTCACAAGGCCCCTGTGTCGGCAGAATGGAGCAGTGTCCTCTCTGTCTGGGCCGTAGTGGTGGTTTTTGCAGCCAGCCCCTACGTTCTGCCCGAAGTGAGCTCGAGAGAGGGGGAACAAGGGGGATGGTGGGGCCAGGGAGAGAGGGGAATGGGACGCCTGGGGGTCAGGGAGGGCAGGCGCACGCCAGCTGAGTTGAGGCTCACGGTGAGCCTGATCTCCCAACAGGAAGGTCACGACATCGGGGGGCAACACTTAGAGACCAGGGTGCCCAAAGTATGGGACCTGCTGGCCTTGTATGTGGAGAAGGAGGAGGCTGCAGGTCATGGGAGTAGTGGGTGGGGAGGGGGGTGAGGGCTGAGTGAGGGTCCGAGGGCCAGGCCTCAGAAGAGCCGGAGAGATGGGGGAGGCCCCACCTGAGCTTGCTCCACCTGTGGGCCCCGTTGGTCATGGTGAAGCCCCCGGTCTCCAGCTGCTGGATGTGCATGGCCAGGAGGCGGGCTGAGGGCAGGGTGGGCTGGGCCCGGAAGCGTCGCCCTTCCATCAGACACAGGCTGTCGCTCTTCAGAAACACCTGGTGGCCCAGCCGGGAGTGCGGGGGGTGGGACAGGCCAGAGGTCAGCCCTGGGCTCTCAGCCAGGGGCTGGCGCAGTGCCGTGCAGCCCAGTGGGCACCCGTGTCCTCGCAGAAGGGTGCCACAGCCTTCGGACTTCCAACCCGTCCAAACGTACCTTGCTTTATTGGGTTGGGGGTCAAAGACCAGGTGTCTGAGGGGCACCTTGATGCCCCTCAGAAAGCTGCTCATTTCCCACTGCAGAAATGGCAAATGCCTCCCCTCTTCCACCCTCCCATGGGGTCCTGATGAGACCAAGACCGGGGCTGGCCAGTGGCAGGGCCGTGGGCTGGGTGGGTGTCCACCGAGGACACCCACAGAGGGCTGTGTCTGGGCTGGGCCTGCCCTGCAGCCTCGTTTGGAGAGGCCCCATCACTGCAAACCCTGCTGCCTCCCTCAGGGTCTCATGGGGCTGTCCCTGAATGCTGCAGGTGGTGAGGAGGCTGGCCAGCCAGCTCAGGTCCTTGGGGCACCTGTGCCCTGTGCCACAGGTGGCTTCTAGCAGGTGGCCCTGGAAGGTCCAGCAGGTGGCTCCCAGGGCCCCTGAGCTCCTGGCCCCCTTTGCCCAGGCCAGACGGCTCTATGCATGACACTGAGGAGGCCGGGTGCTCTGTCGGTGCCACCCCCAGTGGCACAGGTCACACCGTTACGGGTGGGGGCCCGGGCGGATGCAGCTGCCCGCAGCTCACGTAAAGCGGGGTACCTCCACAGCCTTCAGCTCCTCCATGACCTCTGCTGTCTTCGCAGGCAAAACCCGCCAGGCCTGGAGGGAGAGCACAGGTGAGCCCAGCCCCACGGGCCAGGCAGGCTCCCCGGCCTGGCTCCCCAGCCCGCCGCCCGAGCGGGCTCACCGGGGACTGCCGCACGGCGAGGTGTTCCAGGCCGTCCAGGATCTGCGTGGCGGTCGCGAAGTTCCTCTGCTCGCAGCACAGCTTCGCCACCAGCAGGAACTTGGACAGCAGGCTTACCTGCAACTGCACAGGACGCATGCTCAGCCTCTGTGGTAGTGACCGGCTGCGCGGCCCTGCGAGGGGCGCCGGCGGGGGGCCCAGGTCTGCGTGGGGAGCTGGGCAGGGGGCGGTATTGCTGGGAAACAGGAAGGCCGGTGCCCGATGAGCATAACGATGGAGGCAAAGTTAAGCTCAGGCCCCACAGGTGCTGTGGCTCCTGGGACAACGTGGGTGAAGGGAGGGGACAAACAGGGTGGGACACTCTGGGGAGACCGAGCCCCTGCAGCCACAAACGGGAGCTTCTCGCGTTGCCCACCGGGTCAGTGTCCACCGCAGGATGTGCCTCAGCACCTGACCCGGGGTTGTCCCATGCGGCCCCCCGCTTCCTGCAGTTTGTTGACCACTGGGGTCAAGGTCACGGGCTTGATGGGAAGACCCTTGGGCAGGCCCAAAGAGAGGTCACTCCTGAGGCCGCCCGGTTTTACAGCAGACCCCAAAGGCTAAGGTCACAGACACATGGACGGTGCTTGGATTTCACAACCCCAGAGATGTCCAGAAGGTTCTGCAGAAATCATCAGGCCTTGTTCAGTGCCACGTCACCTGCACACCATCCCCATGGCCAAGGCCCTTCTGCAGGTGGACATGGTGTCTGTGGGTACCGACCAGATTCCCTTCCATTAGGCTTGACCCTCATCTGCTGTGATTTCAGTGCACAGAGGTCAGAGGTCACATGTGTGGTCCCGGGAGGTCATTCACCATCATGACCTCCCAGCTGCCTGGCTGGAGCACCCCCACTGGCTGTCATGACTCAGACGCTGGGATCCACGGCAATGCCCCGTCTGTTCTGTGATGGCTGCCTCGTGCCGAGCGGTGTCCCCAGGACCCCTTCTGAAGGCGGGTCAGCACTTCACTGTGCGGATGGGCAGGGCTGGCTTCCTCCTCTTAGCTACAGTGTTCCAAAACTGTAAACTTATCTCATGAAATGAGAATCCTGTTTGGCTTTCAAACTCACCATTTTTCATCTGGAGAACATGGCTCACTTCTCTCTATGGTGAGGATCTCCGTGCTGCTGCTTTTTCTTGAACGTGCCCCCAGCCCCCTAGCCGTCCTCAGAGCGGAATGCATTGTCCCCGAGGGCTTCATCGATCACCCCACTGCGTCCTGTGGCTCAGAGGTTTAATGCCAACACTCTCCTGTCACTCTCATTTTCAGAGGTGAAATCTGGATGGTTCTGAGGTGACGGACAGGCGCTGTGGCTGAAGGCCCACATCTGGTTTTGTCAGGAATGTGTCCCCTGCCCAGATGCCACGGGCTCTTCCTGCATCCTGTTCCCTGGAACCTTCCGCTGATGGGCATGGGAGCCCATTCCCACTGCGCCTGCCCCACGGGCTGGGGGTGAGTCTGGGCTGCGGCACCACTGACCGGACAGGACAGAACCCACTGAGGGGGCCCCCACATCGATCTGTCCAGGGGCAACTGCAGACTCAGGACGGGAGTTCCCCTTTCCACCTTCTCAGGGGCCTTGGTTCAGAAAAGCTCCGGAGAGGCCGAAGTCCGTGGAGGGACTGTCCCTGGGGAGGTCCTGGGCGAAGACCCTGATGTGGGGAGGCTGAGCCTGGCATCACAGTGTCTGTAACGTGGATGAGGATGGACCGGGGAGCCAGGCTCCCAGCTCCCACATCCTGGCGGAAGTAAGGGTGGGCCCGTCTGTTCACTTTTAAAGTCCTAAGCTTGAAAATTCTTCCCAAAGGGAGAAGACAGAAAACTGCATTTATGAGTGGGACTTGGGGTTGCCCCGAGGGGCTCAGGGAGAGGGACAGGGGCATCGGAAAAGGAAGAAGAAACCGCAGAGGCTGTGAATCCCAGGAGTAGACGTTTTCTTGGCTCCGCCATCTGATGGGGAGGTGGTGGCCTCTGGGGCAGCTCCTGGGGCCCCGACACAGGTGACTGTCCCTCTTGACCTACCTTGTGCCCTGCCTGATGCAGGTGGGTCAGTTGAGGCAGAGATACTTTGGTCCAGCTGAGTCCCAGGGACCGAAAGAGGCCAGGCTGGGCCCCAGGAGTGGGCAGTTGACCTCGACTGGACCACTGACCTGCGTTTGTTTTATTCCACGACCCAGCTGACGGCACATGAGGTGTTGCTCACAAGGATGTGGCAGCAACCCAGTCGGTCCCCACCCTGGCAGAGCTCAGGTTCGTGGCATAGTCGGGAGACCCAACTCACAGCCAGGACACGGCCAAGGCGGGCGTGTGGAGAGGGCTGGGGGGACGTCCTCTGTGTGTGTGTGATGGACTATGTGTGGACTGAGTGTGTGGGACAGTGTGCATGCATGTGTGAGACGTGTGTGGCAGGGCAACACGTGTGCAGTTCCACAGAGGCCGGAGGCCTGTGCAGGCCCTGCCTCGGGGGCCAGGCGGCGGGGTCCTGACGGTCAGACCCCCAGGCCCTGCCCCGAGTTGCAGCTGCAGAGGTGCCCACCTTGGCCGTGTGGCTGGTGACGATCTCCGCGGCCACCCAGGTGCTGACGTCGTCTGCACTCTGTAAGACCTGCAGCAGGTACTTGTCCTGGGTGTAATCGGGCAGAAATAAGCTGCAGGTCTTGGCTGACAGGGTCTCGGAAGGGCTGGCCCTGGAAGGACGGGGCGGGCGTCACTGAGAATGGGTGCGTGGCCCGGAGGGTACGGCTCCGAGGTGGCTCTTGACACCAGCACCTCCCTTCAGCCAACAGTGTCCATGAGACACTGTGATGAAGTGCCCCAGCCCCTCCCACTGGCCCCTCCCTCCGGGACCCTGGGTGGACCTCCACGGGCAGATGCTCACTTCGGGATGGCCACACTCCTGTCCATGACGCCCAGGGCCCTCGAGTTTAAGAAGTGGACAGGATGGCACCTTTGAAACAGGTCCTGTGGAGACAAGGACCCAGATGGTCAGGCCCCTTCCCCAGGGACCTGTGCTCAAGGCTGGGGGGTGCCCCGAACACACTGGTGCACCCCTTCCCTATGCTGCAGGGGGCAGCCCGGGGCATGCAGTCTGCCCTGCAGTGCCACTGCAGCCACCTGTCGAATGATGTGGGGGACGAGGATGGTGAGGGGCTGGGAAGGGGATGCTTAGAGGCTGGGCCCAGGATGGGAGCAAAGGGACCAAGGATGCTGGAGCAGCTCTGGGAGGGCAGGTGGTCCCCATGGCGTCCGAAGGGCACCCTCTGGTGCTTGGGAGGTGTCAGGGATGAATGAGGGTGGGCAGTGGGCCCTGTGGGTGCAGAGCCAAGACCCCGCCTCCCCTTTGGGCGGTGTCGCCCCCAGCCTGTGCAGCTGACCACCAGGCTCACTGTGTGTCCGTCTGTCCCTCCAGCAAACATCTGTGGGCCCTGGCACCCTGCCCCAGGCGGCTGGCCCCTCACCTGCTGCAGCAGCGTCAGCTGGGTGAAGAGCTGGCGGGTGCTGCACTCAGTGAGGAAATGCGGCCCCTTCTCACTGGCCTTGGCGTAGGGGCCGCAGACGTCCTCGAGGAAGCAGGGCTTGGGCAGGGCGGACGCGATGGTGTACTGGCGCTGCTTGTGGTGCGGCAGCGGCAGCGCCAGCCCGTTGCCCCGGGACAGCCTCCAGGGGAAGCTCTGCATGTGGCGGCAGGGGAGAGGACCCGGGCCCATGACCCTTCAGCCCAGCCAGAGCCAGACAGCAAGTCCCCCCCGACCCCCTGCTGCAGCATGGTGGGCGTGAGGACTGGGGCTCCCCCAGTGCTGTGGAACAGCTCCCCCGGCCCCCATGCTCATCCTGGCCCCAGGGTCAGGAAGGAAAGGCCGCTGTAGTGCTAGCCCCTCCCATGACCTTGACTGGGTGGGGCGGATAGGGAGTGCCAGCCCCACAGGGCTGGCCTCAGGACTGGCAGCACGGAACACATGCATGTGTGTGCATGCATGTGATCCAGCATGCACATGCACACACACACTTGGCCACGTGAGTGCGCAGGTCGCCGACACACACATGTTCACATGTCCAGTGTGGGTATCTGTGCACACGAGCACACACGTACACATGTGTGTGCACGAGCAGGCGTGTGTCATGTGTGTTGCTCATGCACCAGCACATGCATGTGTGTGCCCAGGTGCATGCCTTCGTGTGCCCATGCACGCACACTGGTCCTCAGGGTTGGGAGCAGCACTGCCCCCGGAGGCCCTCCCCGGGGAGAGGCCCCCACCTTGCGGGCGACGCCGTCTTCCGAGAGCCTCTTACAGAGGGTGTTGAGGGGCCTGGCGTCCTCCTCCGCCTCCTTGGGGTCCTCCAGGTCTGGGCCGTGTGGGCTGCCCTCGGCCCGCTGGTCAGTGCCCACCTCCAGGAGGCCCAGCAGGTGCTCCGCAGAGCCGTCCAGGGGCAGGATCTGGACAGGAGTGGAGTGGTCACGTCTGCGCCCTGGGCGGGGCAGTGGCTGCCCCTCCCCAGTGCTGCCCCGGGGCCACCTTGGAGGAGATGAAGTCGGCGAGCCTCCCCAGCAGCCCAGCGTTCCTGGTGAAGTCCACCGTGTAGCAGTCCTCCACCCAGGCCTGCAGCAGGCACAGGCTGCGCCTGTAGATCTTGGTGAAGGTCGAGCTGGGGTCCTGGTGGGCCCTGGGGGCAGACGGCCAAGGCAGGGGATGCACGTGGGGTTTGGAGGCAGCTCTGTCTTCCGGGGGGAACCCAGCGTTTCCCCCACCCCCGGGGACGGGAGAGAGGCAGCAGCCACCATGCCGCAGGGCCCGGGGCGCTGTCACAGGGCAGGACTGGGCCTGTCCAGGGCACCCGCCACCCCTGTGGCCAGCACCCGGCCACCCGGAGTACCTGCACAGGGTGCTGCTGATGCGATCGAGGAGGAAGTGCAGGAAGTCCTGGGGCGTGCAGAAGTAGCGGAAGGTGTACAGGAACTGCTGCACGTAGCCCTCCAGGAAGGCGTCGCTGCACAGGGGGGCCCGTCAGACGTGCCGCTCCTGCCCGCCCACCTGCGCTGCCAGTGGGCGGGCACCCTGCTCTCCCCACACCCGGGCTGGTGGTTCTTGTGGGAGCGTGTGAGGTGTGTGTGAACATGTGAGTTCCATGTGTGTGAACATGAGTTCCACGTGGGCATGTGGATGTGTATACGTTGCGTGTATGAGTTCCATGTGGGAGAGAGAACATGTGAGCTGTGTGAGTGTGAGAGTTCCACATGGGCCTGTGAATGTGTGTGAGAGTTCCGTGTGTGATTTCCATGTGGGTGTGTGAATGTGTGAGTTCCACAGAAGTGTGAACATGATGAGTCCTGCGTGGACATGTGAACATGTGAGAATTCCACATGAGTGTGAGAGTTTGTGTGTGTGTGAACGTGTGTGAGTTCTGTGTGGGGGGCACGTCACTTTTCGCAGCCCCCATCAGTCTACTAGAGCCCGTGACTGCACACGGCTTTGCTCACATCCACCATCCCCAGGGTGGAAGCCGCCATGTTGGGAAAGACCACCAACTGGTCCCCAAAGCTGCGCGGTTGGGGAGTCCCGCCCACAAGTGGCAGCTGGGCATCTGGGGCCTCAGACCTGTCCCCAGTGGGGCGGCAGCTCTGAGGCCACCTGGACCAGGAGCCCAGCCAAGGAGGTGCTCAGTGGCCTCCCCAGTCTTTTCTAAATCACGCCCCGCTCCGGGAGCGGGGTAGACTGCCTGCCCTCCCCTCTCAGGGCCTGTTTCTTCTTCTGTCTCCCTTTCCCTTTCAAAGGCCTAGGGGTGACCGGGGCATCCCCAGGAGCCCCCGCCTGCCCCCCGGCACGGCGTGCACCTGGAGTAGAGGTAGGCCATGAGCCCCAGTGGTGTGCCTGCCTGCAGGACGCGGGCCTTGCGCTGCCGGCCGCCACGCGGGTGCTTGCTGACGTTGTAGAAGATGAGGGAGGAGGACTCGTCCAGGGGGCTGAAGTCAGGCGCGCCACAGTGGGCTGCAGCCACGTTCACCAGCAGGGGCAGGGCGCTGGGCTCCAGGCCCCACTGCTCTGCGTACAGGACCTGCGGGCCATGGGAGTCCGTGCTTCTGGCTGACCTGCTGCTGCCAGGGGGTGCAGGACCCGGGTCTCGGCCGCCCCGCCCCGCCCCCAATGCTGCAGAAGTCAGGGGTCAGTGGCAGGATGGATTCCCAAGGTTGTGGCTGCGGGGGCGGGGGAGGGGGGACCCATGGGAGGCGGGGCCGGGAAGGCAGGGTGACTCGCCTGCAGGTACTTCTTGACCAGTCTGAGGAACTGCACCTTGGACTTCATTTCTTCCAGCTGCCCCTTCAGTTTGGAGAGCATTGTCTTCACCTCAGAGCCTGGGGGTAGGGCACTGTCAGCACCCCAAGGCCCTGTCCTCGAGGGCCCCCGAGCCACCCTGAGCTCACGGCCCTACCTTTGCTACGCTTCTCCTTTTGTAAGAGCTTCTGGTGGAACTTGAGGGTCTTCCGGTAGGTTCTCTGCTCCATCATGAGCTGCTGCTCGAGCTCCTGGGGAGGACAGAGCTGGTGGGCCGGGTGGGCCGCCCCTCTCTCTCATGGAACTCCCATGTCAGTAGGACCCCACGAAATGGAAGTGAGGAAACCACACCGCACCCATGCATACAACACTTGCAGCAAAGCCCTGGAGGATGCTCGCGCAGCGACACTCGTATGTGGAAGTGGGAGTCGGGGCCCTGCTGGGACCCCAGGGGACGCCAAGCCGAGGTGCACAGTGATGAGGGACCGTTTCCCGAAACTGGCCTTCGAGGAGTAGATTCCACTGACCCGGGAGGAGGCTACAGAAGGGGGGTGGCTGGTGGGCTGTGACTCTCTGTTAACTGTGCCCCAGGGACTCCAGGCCCCACAGGCCTCCAGGATGAGCTGGCAGGATGAGGAGGGGTGGGGTCAGCATCTAATGCTTGGAACTGTCCCTGCCTCCAGGGACCCAGTCCTGTGCCCTGTGGGCCCTGCCCTTCCAGAGAGTTCTACAGACATCACATTCATAGTGAACAGACTGGGCCCCCTGGGACCATGCCTCCTTTAGGCCCCTCTGGCCCTGGGATCGGCCACAGGGCGGGGGTTCACCTGGCAGGTGGCAGCCATCCTCACCCAGGCATGTGCTGTCCAGCCAGGCTCCTCCATGGTCCCCACACCACAGGCGAGCCCACTGAGGCCCCACCCCACACTCGGGATGCCTGCTTCCCGGCAAATCCAGCGTGGCAGAACGAGGCCCCCTCGTCCCAGCCCTGCCGAAGGGGCCGGCCCAGCCTCCAAACCGCCGGGCACTGTAGCCTCCAGAGGGCACGACCTTTTCAGGTGCACACTGGTCATCTTCGGAGATCCTGCTTTCAGACAGGGCGGGGGCTCCCATCTCCGTGTGGCACGTCGGCTGGGCTTCTTCCCGGAGAGTCTGCACCTTCGGGAAGTGGGTGCTGTCCTCCTGGGAGGAGCCATGGGCTCGTCTGGCGGGGTGGCCCCTACCACGGTCTCTGCTGTCCCATGGACGCAGTCCAGGTGCTCCACACACAGGGGAGGGGCAGGGAAGGTGGAGCACGGGGCCGGTTCAGGGCACCGAACGTCGGAAGTGCCCAGAGTCCAGACATGGCTGCTCCTCTCAAGGCGGGACACAGCCTGTCCACCCAGTGGCCTGCGGGCTCCAAGCCTGGGGCTGAGGAGGGAGGGCTCTGGGCTGACCCAGCAGCCCTGGGCGTCTTCAGCTGGGACTGTAAGACTGGTTCTTCCTGCAGGCGAGGGCGGGGGG
>PVKM010044654.1:0-12170 GCA_004027735.1 Carollia perspicillata | reverse complement strand
CCCCTTTGCTTCCTCCTACATAGCAACCCCTACTCCCTCAGGCAATCCCCACACTATTATTCATGACCATAGGTCATGTGTGCAAGCTGTTTGGCTACTCCATTCCCTATACTGCACTTTACATGCCCATGACTATTCTGTAACTACCAATTTTTATTCTTAATCCACTCACCTCTTCACCCATTTCCCCAAATTCCCCTCCCATATCTGGCCACCATCAAAACACACTGTTTCCATGATTCTGTGTCTGTTCTGCTGGTTTGCTTAGTTTTTTAGATTCAGTTGACAGATATGTATTTATTGCCATTTTATTATTCATAGTTTTGATCTTCTTTTTATTAAATAGATCCCTTAAACATTTCATGTAACAACGGCTTGGTGATGATGAAATCCTTTAGCTTTTTCTTGTCTGGGAAGCTCTTTATTTGTCGTTGGGTCCTAAATGATATATTTGCTTGTCGGGAACCTGGGCTGGACAAATCTGGCCTTTTCGGCTGATGCGATCAGCTTGGGGGGGAGTTTACACTCCTCAGAAGCTGCAAAACAGTGGGTGGTCTTCCTGTTGTTGCCAGTTACAGCTAGCCCAGCCCCTGCCAAGAGCATGCGCAGAGTACGAACACAGGCTACCAATCAGAGTTTAAGACGTACCCCGGCATGCGCGCAGTAACCTATCAAGAAGCGCTCCTTTGTGTACCCCTCACCAATCAAGTAGCGATACGCTCCCCCTTCTCCCCCTCTTATAAGTCTTTACCCAGAAATAAAATTTTGCAGCTTGATCAGAACTTATTGTCTTGCTGCCATTCTTTGCGCCTCTGGTCTCCCTCACTCATTCGCTCCATACAGGTGGCCGAATCCTCGTTGATGCTCTGCAGGCCAGGGCATTTGCTGGGTAGAGCAATTTTGGCTGTAGGTTCCCATTTTTCATGAATTTAATATTTCTTGCCAATCGCTTCTAGCCAGCAAAGTTTCTCTTGATAAATCATTGACAGTCTTATGGGAACTCCTCTATAAGTAACTAACTGCTTTTCTCTCGTTTCTTTTAAGGTTCTATTTATCTTTAACCTTTGGCATTTTAATTATGATGTGTCTTGGAGTGGGTCTCTTTGCATCCATTCTGTTTGGGACATTTTGTGCTTCCTGGACTTGTATGTCTACTTCCTTCACCAAATTAGGGAAGTTTTCTTTCATTATTTTTTCAAATAGACTTCCAATTTCTTGCTCTTTCTCTTTTCCTTCCAGCATCCCTATAATGCAAAGGTTGGAATGCATGAAGTTGTCCCAGAGGTTGCTTACATATTATTCTTTTTTTTTGGATTCTTTTTTCTTCTTGTTGTTCTGATTGGTTGTGATTTGCTCCCTTATGTTCTAAATCATTGATTTGATTCTCAGCTTCATCCACTGTACTGTTTTCCCCCCTGTAAATTGCTCTTCATTTAAATTAGTGTATCTTTCATTTCTGACTGAATCTTTTTTATGCTGTTGAGGTCCTTACCAAGTTCCTTGAGCATCCTTATAACCAGTGTTTTAAATTGCATCTGATAGATTGCTTATCTCCATTTTGCTTAGTTCTTTTATGGGGATTTGATCCGTTCTTTCATTTGGACCATGTTTCTTTGTCTCCTCATTTTGGCAGCCTCTGTGTGTTTCTTTCTATGTATCAGGTAGAGCTGCTATGACTCCCTGTTTTGGTAGTGTGGCCTAATGTAGCAGGTGTCCTGTAGGGTCCAGTGGCACAGCTTCCCCTATCACCCAAGCTGGGTACTAGAGGTCCACCCTCCATGAGGGCTGAGTACACCCTCCTGTGAGCTAAGGACAGCTGCTGCTAGTGCTGGGCCTGGGGCCACTTAGTAAGAGGTATGTGGTTTGGGGGCTTGCTGAAGCTGGCTGTTGCTTTTTGTGAGGATTTAGAAAGATCTGAAATGTGAGCCAAAACAAGCCATTCATATGGAAAAGCTACTTTTAACAGCTTGGTGGGTCAGTAATTTGTTTGTGGTTGATCCTCAGGGAATCACCAGGATGGTGCAAATAGTTTGAGCCAGGTTGATGAAGGGTCAGTTATGGCATCCACCTGCTGGCTCTATGGCACTGTGGTGGGAGGGGTCACAACAGGAATCATGGCTTCTGCTCACAGTTCTATCTGGGACAAAACTGTCCCCCAGCTTTTGCCCTGAAGCTACACACTTCAGTTCCTCCCTATACACTACTGGTGCTTTTCCAAGCTGTTATACCAGTGCTCTGAACGCCCATCCTTTTAAACTGTCAAGATTAAGGATCCAGCATGGGCTCTTCCTCCTGGGAGCATGCCCACCTTTCCCTTCTCCCTCTTCTTCCCTCACAGACATGCATTTCTTAAACTCTAATGGTCTTCATGAGACCTACAACCAGGGGAGCAATGGAAAGTGTCGGTTTGATCTGGAATAATCTCCTGAACCTGCCCTCAAGGCCCTCTTTTCTCTGATTCTCCAGTGAGCTGGCAACTGCCCTGTCTTGGCTCTCATTTTTCTCACATTTCTAGAGAGCCAAAGCAGCCCCACCTAGTCTCTCTCCTGTTGCTTCTTCTATCCTAGGCCCTTCCGTGTCTCACTGTTCCCAGCTTTAACGAATATACTCTCAAAATCACCTGGACTCATATTGAGAAATCTTTCCTGCACTGAAGTCAAGAACCCATGCACTATGGGCTCGCTCAAGGCAGATCTACTCCAGCCCAGTCCCTGTCTGGTAACAAAAAGACATAGGAGACACTGTCCCTGGCTAAAAAACCAACATAGTAAATAAAACTGATGTGTGCAATCTTATGGTGAACAGCACTAACTGGGGGCCAAACGCAATTTTAATTCTAGTTCCTTTACATCCTAGCTTTGTGACCTTGCCAAATTACTTCTCTAAACATTAGTCCCTTACCTTTAAAATGGGGATAACAATATTCACTTTACAGAGTTGTTGAGGATTAAAGAAGACAATACTTATAAAGTGGTTAGTAAATAGTTTAATATGTGGTGGAACCAATAGCAAAAATAGCAGAACAGTGTGATGGCATCAGGCTTACATTCAACATCATCTATATCTAAGTAGTAGAGGGAAAGAGCCAATTAAAATAGTGCTAGAGCCCTGGCTGGTGTGTCAGTGGACTGAGCGTGGGCCTGTGAATCAAATGGTCACTGGTTTGATTCCCAGTCAGGGCACATGCCTGGGTTGCAGGCCAGGTCCCCAGTGGGGGTACGTGAGAGGCAACCACACATTGATGTTTCTTTCTCTCTCTCTCCTTTCCTTCTCCTCTCTCTATAAATAAATAAATAAATAATATTTTTTTAAAAGAAAGAAACCATGTTTAAAAAAAATAGTGCTAGAGATTCTGCCCAGGTATGAAAAGGGAGATGGGAAACCCTAGCTCTTGGGCCATCTTGACCCCCCTGGGAGATCATCTCAACAAACAGAGAATATCCTTGATAATAAAGAAACATTTCTCTCATCTGACATGGCACCTCATCCCAAGCCAAGTGCCTCATCTGGGGAAGCAGGATCCTTTCCAACAACTGAAAAACTTGTTTGTGTTACACTTATTGAGAAACAGTATGTCGGGCTCCAATGGAACAACATCCTGAAGGACTTTCAAGGATACAAATGGTTAACACTTATACAGAGTTTACTTAATGCCAAGCACTGTTCTAAGGCTTTCTATATATGAATTCATTTAATCCCCACAATAAATTGAAGAGGTAGTGTTACCAGAAAGGGTCTGGTTCTGGAGCGGGTCTGCCTTGGGCTGGCCTGTAATATGTGGGTTCTTGACTTCAGTGCAGGAAAGATTTCACAATATGAGTCCAGGTGATTCTGAAAGTATGTTTATGAAAGCTTGGGACAGTGAGACAAGGAAGGGCCTAGGATAGAAGAAGCAACAGGAGAGAGACTAGGTGGGGCTGCTTTGGCTCCCTAGAAATGTTATGAGAAAGACGAGAGCCACAACAGGGCTGTTGCCAGCTCACTGGAGAATCAGAGAAAAGGGGGCCTTGAGGACAGGTTCAGTGGTTTAGCCCGAGTTGAGCTGCCACTTCCCATTACTCCTCTGATTACAAGTCTCATGGGGACCCTTAGAGTTTAAGAGATGCATGTCTGTGAGGGAAGAAGAGGGAGAAGGGAAAGGTGGGTATACTCCAGGGAGGGAAAGCCTGTGCTGGGTCCTTAATCTTGAAGGTTTTAAAAGCTAAGAGTTCAGGACAGGTCTTAAGAAAGGATACTAATAGACTGTTTATCAACTTTTCCAAGTGTGCCTTTTCAGGGTTGTTGTCTCCCCTGATTGGCCAGTGCCAGGACAGGGGATCATTAGTCGTCACTGCCGCTGGTCCTGGCATCATCCACTTGGTTTTGCTGCTTTTCTGGGCCTGAAGCTGAAATACAACTGAGGCTTACATGTTATCTCTAGGGAAGGAAGGTGAGGTGGTCTAAAATGTATGAACAGGGGAGGATATAAACAGGAGAAAAGACCAACTTAGGGGTGAGGTCTGGCCCCAGTTTTGCCCTCTGCTAGGCATTGGGCTTTCCACAGTGGTGACCTTCTGCATCAGGCTGTAAATTGCTAAGTCAGTTTGTTCAGCTATGTGTCTCAGTTTCCCTATTCCACTTGCCAAAGAATTTTCCTAGCTTCCTAATATCCTGCTTCATTTCCATCACAAAAAGGCCTTGCATCACGAACCTGGCACTTGGTACATGCGATATTAATATTGTGAAATTATTGGCACACCTGCACTTTCCTCTAGGGTTTGTCTGCTTTGTCTAGTTTGTCCAGAATTTTCTTTTCTTTCTTTTTTAATGTATTGTATTGATCATGCTATTACAGTTGTCCCATTCCCCCCACTGCCTGATTTATTCCCCTCTGCCCTGCATACCCCCTCCCACCCACATTCCTCCCCTTTAGTTCATGTCCATGGGTCCTACATAGTTCTTTGGCTTCTACATTTCCTATACTATGCTTAATCTCCCCCTGTCTATTTTCTACCTACCATTTATTATACTTATTCTCTATACTCCCCCCATCCCACTCCCCTGCTGATAACCCTTTATGTAATCTCCATTTCTGTGATTCTGTTCAAGTTCTAGTTGTTTGGCTTAGTTTGTTTTTGTTTTTGTTTTAGGTGTGGTTGTTAATAGCTGTGAGTTTGCTGTCTTTTTACTGTTCATATTTTTAATCTTCTTTTTCTTAGATAAGTCCCTTTAACATTTCATATAATAAGGGCTTGGTGATGATGAACTCCTTGAACTTGACCTTATCTGAGAAGCACTTTATCTGTTCTTCCACTCTAAATGAAAGCTTTGCTGGGTAGAGTAATCTTGGATGTAGGTCCTTGGCTTTCATGACTTCGAATACTTCTTTCCAGCCCCTTCTTGCTTGTAAAATTTCTTTTGAGAAATCAGCTCATAGTCTTATGGGAACTCCTTTGTAGGTAATTGTCTCCTTATCTCTTGCTGCTTCTAAGGTTCTCTCCTTCTCTTTAATCTTGGGTAATGTAATTATGATGTGCCTTGGTGTGTTCCTCCTTGGGTCCACCTTCTCTGGAACTCTCTGAGCTTCCTAGACTTTCTGAAAGTCTATTTCCTTTGCCAGATTGGGGAAGTTCTCCTTCATTATTTGTTCAAATAAGTTTTCAATATGTTGCTCTTCCTCTTTCCCTTCTGGCACCCCTCTGATTTGGTTGTGGGAATGTCTAAAGATGTCCTGAAGGTTCCTAAGCCTCTCCTCATTTTTTGAATTCTTGTTTCTTCATTCTTTTCTGATTGGGTGTTTCTTTCTTCCTTCTGGTCGACACCATTGATTTGAGTCCTGGTTTCCTTTCCTTCACTATTGGTCCCCTGTACATTTTCCTTTATTTCACTGAGCATAGCCTTTATTTTTTCATTTAATTTGTGACCATATTCAACCAATTCTGTGAACATCCTGATTACCAGTGTTTTGATCTGTGCATCTGTTGGTTGGCTATCTCTTTGTTGCTTAGTTCTAGAGCTTTGATCTATTCTTTCATTTGTGCCATTTTTTTTTTCTTTTTTTGGTCTCAGTGTGCCTGTTACATAGTGGAGGGAGGAGCCTTAGGTATTCACCAGGGTGGGGCAATCCACGTTGCTGCATGGTGATGCTGTATGTGGGGGAAGGGTCCGAGAGGGAACAATAGCGTTTCCTCTGCTCTCTGACAGATTTTAGTCACTTCCCCTTCTTCCCACAGGCAAACTGGGCATTTATGGTGCTGATTCCCAAGTGGGTGGGCTTGTGTATGTTCTAGGACCCTGTGGATCTCTCCAACAAACTCTCCTGTGAGGCTGAGAGTTTCTCCTGCTGCTGCCTCAACCCCCATCAGTGTTTTCAATCAGAGGCTTTGAGGCTTTATTTCCCCAAGCTGGAACCCTGGGATGCTTGGTCTGTCTCACTCCCCAGTTGTTCCTCCCAGTTTATCTGCCTGCGAATGTAGGACCACCCATTCTGCCAACCGCTTGCTTGCCTGCCCCAGTCCTCTCCACCCGGCTTTCCATCTCCACCCCTCCTACTGGTCTGGATGAATGTTTTTTCTTTAACTCCTTGGTTGGCAGACTTCCATACAGTTCGATTTTCTGTCATTTCTGGTTGTTTTTTGTTGTTAAATCATTGTTGTCCTTTTGGTTGTGGGAGGAGGCATAGTGTATCTACCTATGCCTCCATCTTGGCCAGAAGTAACCCAGAATTTTCTAATTATAATTTTATAGTATGTTCAAACCCTTGCATAACGATGCCCAGCTCTGGGTTTCTTTCCTGGTGACTCTAGAGCAAGTAGTAGTGCAAGAGACTTAGAGGAGAAGATTGGTGGAGGGGAGTGTCATTCTATCCACACAGATGTCTTGTTGTCCTCTCTTACTCTCAGCATTTGGGAAGGGCTTTTAGCTCAGTGCTGTTGGTATTCCAGGTGATTAGCACTTGGATAGGGCAAATACTCCACTCTGTAGATAAGATTTGCTTGCTATTGTTTTTACCTCAGAGACAGAGAAGAAGGTAACATCTTCAGTAAGACATACACAAGTTGATTTCTAGGTAGCAGTACCAGAGCCACTGATAAGGAGAGTTTGACCAGACCGCATCAATATGGTCCTAGAAAAGAAGCAGGAAGAGCAAAGGAAGACCTAGGCATACACAGAGAATACAATAGAAAAAGTAACACAAGAAATGTCCAATTACCCACCAGCTTAAGATATAAACAATTACCAAAGACATAAATGTGAGAGCTGAAACTATAAAAGTCATAAGAAAATATGGGGAGAAATAAAGCTTCATGACATTGGATTTGACAGTGATTTCTTGGATATGACACCAAAAGCTCATGTAACAAAAGAAATAGATAAATTGGAGTATATTAAAATAAAACTATGCATCAAAGGAAACAAGAGAGTGAAAAGGCAGCCTATGAAACAGGAGAAAATATGAGGCCTGTCCAGAAAGAGTCCAGCCATTGTTAATACAATGAGAACAGTTCATGTAACATTGATGTAACCTGGCAGCTGAGCAGAGTGGATTGGAATGCGCATACATGCCCAGTGATGACTTCAGTGGGGGTAGTAGATGCTGTTGAGTGAGCATGTGCACTGTGTGGCCATTGCATTCAGAATGACTGAGTGAGTAGAGCAATGAATCTGCATAAAATTTTGTGTTAAGCTTGAACATTCCTCCGCAGAAACTATTAGGTTGAATCAGAAGGCTGCAATAATGGGCAACTGGGCTTCATCATGACAATGAACCTGCTCATGCATCACTTCTCCTGCAGAGTTTTTTGGTGAAACATCAAATCACCCGGGTAACTTAGCCCCCCTACAGACTAGATTTGGTGTCTTCTGACTTCTGGCGTTGGCCCAAACTAAAATGACCTTTGAAAGCGAAGAGATTTCAGACCATTGATAAGATTCAGGAAAATACGATAGGGCAGCTGATGGCAATTGGGAGAACTGTGTGAGGTCCCACAGTGCCTACTTTGAAAGGGACTGAGGTGTCATTGCTCTGTGTACAATGTTTCTTGTATCTTCTTCAATAAATGTCTCTATTTTTCATATTACATGGTTGGTGACCTTCTGAACAGACCTCTTATTTGCAAATTATATATCTGATAAGGGGTTAATATGCACAATATATAAAGAACTCCTATAATTTAACAACAACAAAATAAACCACTCAATTTAAAAATGGGCAAAGGACTTGAATAGACATTTATACAAAGACAATATACAATGGCCAACAAGCACATGAAAAGATTCTTTACATCACTATTATTTAGGGGAATGCAAATGCAAATGAAAACCACAAAGAGATATCATCTAACACCATTAGTATGGCTAATATTAAAAAAAAAACAGAGAAAACCAAGTGTCGATCAGGATATGGAGAAATTGGAACCTTTGTTTTCTGTTGGTGAGAATGTAAGATGGTGCAGCTGCTGTGGAAAATAATATGGCAGTTCCTCAAAAATATTAAACATATATTAAATAATTTGATCCTGTAGCAGAAAATAACAAGTGTTTGGAAGAATATGAAAACATTGGAACCCCTGTGCACTGCTAATGGGAATGTAAAATGATGCAGCCACTATAGAAACAGTATGGAGTTTCCTCAAAAAATTAAATACAGAATTATCATATTATCCAGCTATTCCTATACCCAAAATAATTAAAATCAGGGTTTCAAAAAGGTATTTGTACACCCATGGCCATAGTGGCACTATTCACAATAGTCAAAATGTAGAAGCAACTCAAGTGTCTGTCAATGGAAGGATAAACAAAGCAGGATACATACATACAATGAAACATTATTTAGCCTTAAAAAGGAAGGAAATTCTGACACATGCTACAGCATGAATGAACTTCAAGGACATTATGCTAATGAATAAGCCAGTCATAAAGAGACAAGTATTATATAATATCACTTATATGAGGTACCTAGAGTAGTCAAATTCACAGATACAGAAAGCAGTATGGTGATTGTCAGGAGTCAGAGGAAGAGTGAAAGGGAGTTAGTGTTTAATGGGTATGGAGTTTCCATTTCATAAGGTGAAAAGTGTTCTAGAGGTGAATGCTGGTGATGGTTGCACAATAGTATGAATGCATTTAATACCACTGAACTGTACACATATAAATGGTACATTTTAAATTACATGTATTTTACCACAATTGAAAAACATACATACTATCCTGGATGGCATGGTTCAGTTGGTTTGGTGTCATCCTGCAAACCACAAGGTCGCCAGTTTGATTCCCAGTCAGGGCACATGCCTGGGTTGCGGGCTCTGTGCTCTGCATCCCTCGCCCCCCGTCAGGGCACTTGTAAAAGGCAGAAGTTAACAGGTAGATGTTTCTCTGCCTTACTCCCTCTCTCTAAAATAAAATTTAAAAAAACATATAAACTATTACGAGTACAGGTGAATCCTCTTTAGTCCCATTGCCCTCCTATTCCTCCACAAAGAAACTGACATCTTGAATTAGGTGTTTATCATTTCCTTTTTGTATTGAATATTATTTTAACACTACACTTCTAAAACTTGAGTTACCTTTGTTTAGTGTTTGTGATTTTCATCAGGTTGATATGTATAGTACTAATTCATTAATTTTCACTATTACACAGTACAATATTGTGTTTGTATTTTATTTACAAAACTGTAATTTATTTATCACTTCTTCTGGAACACTCCTATTTATTCATATCTCTTGGCAGATAGATTTCTCCTTCTCCCCCACCCCCTTCTTCCTCTTATTTGGTTGGCATAAACAATACCATAAATATTCTCTAAAATATTTTATTTTTTACAGTGAGGGGAAGGGAGGGAGAAAGAGTGGGAGAAAAACATCAATGTGCAAGAGAAATATCAATTGGTTGCCTCTCATACGTCCCCAATGGGGGACTTGGTCCACAACCCAGGCATGTGTCCTGAGTGAGAATTGAACCAGTGACCCCTTGGCACAAGAAATGATGCCCAACCCCGAGCCACATCAGTCAGGGCAATCCAATAAATATTCTTAGACATATTTATGTACAGGATTCATTCCTGAGGGAATGAACCTAACTGTAAAATCACCAAGTCATAGGAAATGTGTATATTTGATTTTGTGCATATATTTGACATTGCTGATAATTTTCCAAAGAGGTTATGCAAATTTATACTCCCACCAGCAATATAGAAGTTTCTGTTGCTCAAAATCCTAATTGTCAGATTAACTATTTTTTACTACTCTGATATCTCAATGATAGACTCAAAACTGCATTTCCATCATCACTTTTCTGTGAACTGCTTGTTATCTTTTCTTTTCAGATTTTATTTATTTATTTTTAGAGAGAGGGGAAGGGAGGGAGAAAGAGAGGGGGCAAAACATCAATGTGTGGTTGCCTCTCGCATGCCCCCTACTGGGGATCCGGCCCACAACTCAGGCATGTGCCCTGACTGGGAATCGAACCAACAACCCTTGGTTTCACAGGTCGGTGATTAATCCACTGAGCCACATCGGCCAGGGCTGCTTGTTCTTATCTTATACTTTCTTCAGATTTCGGGTCAAGACGGAGGCACAGGTAAACATGGTTTGCCTTCGTGCCCAACCACAGCAAAAATTACAACTAAACCACAAAACAAATATCACCCAGAATTGTCAGAAAACTGAGCTGTATGGAAGTACAGCTTTAAACCAAGGGATTAAAGAAGTCATATCCATCCAGACAGGTAGAAGGGGCAGAGATGTGGAGACGTGCAGAGATGCAGAATGGTCAGTCCCACACCCATGTTTGGCAGATAAAAATTGGAAGGGATACCTCGGGAGGGAGGGATCCCAGCCCCACAGCAGACCATCCAGCTCAGAGTTCCAGTGTCAGGAAGATAAGCCCCCAAACTTCTGGCTATAAAAACCAGTGGGGGTTGGGGCAGTGGAATAAGCTGCAGGATTCTCTGGTATCTCCTCTTAAAAGGCCCGCAACAGACTTAGGAACTACATGGATTCACTCCCTCTCAGCTCCAACACTGGAGCAGCAGCAGAAAAGTGAGCAGTGGCATATGGGGAGAGACTGAAGTGTCCGGCATCAGGATGAGTGCTGGTAGACAGCTTCCCCCTGGACAAAACTCCAGGGGCCAGGCAGCAGCCTTGTCCCCTTTTTGAGCCCTCCTCCACAAAGAGCCACAGAGAGAGAACGCTATATTGGACACTCCATCAACCTGGTTTACAAGGGTTGTCCCCCCACCCCTGTGATTACTTAAGGCTCTGTCCCATCCTAGTCTGGTATCTCAGTGAAAGACTCAAAACTGCATTTCCATCATTACCCTTCTGTGAACTGCTTGTTCTTATCTTTAAACACTTTCTCCACAACCTCACCAGCACTTGTTGTTTGTTGATTTGTTTATGATGGCCATTCTTACTGGTGTGAAGTGATATCTCACTGTGGCTTTAATTTGCATCTGTCTGATGGTTAGTGATGCTGAGCATCCTTTCATATGTCTCCAAGTCCTGTGTATGTCCTCCTTGGAGAAGTGTCTGTTCAGGTCCTTTGCCCATTTTTTAATTGGATTGTTTGTCTTCCTGGAGTGGAGTTGTGGGAGTTCTTTATATATTTTGGAGATCAAACCCTTGTCCAAGGTATCATTTGCAAATATATTTTCCCATATGGTTGATTCCCTTTTCATTTTGCTGATGTTTTCTTTAGCTGCACAGAAGCTTTTTATCTTGATGAGGTTCCATTTGTTTATTCTTTCCTTTACGTCCCTTGCTCTAGGGAACATATAGGTGAAAATAGTGCTTCGTGGAATATCTGAGATTTTCCTGCCTATGTTCTCTCCTAGGACTTTTATGGTATTGTGACTTATATTAAAGTCTTTTATCCATCTTGAGTTTATTTTTGTGTATGGTGTAAGTTGGTAGTTTAATTTCATTTTTTTTTTTGCATGTAGCTGTCCAGATCTCCCAACACCATTTGTTGGAGGCTATTTTTACTCCATTTTATGCTTCTGACCAGTTTGTTGAATATTAATTGATCATAGAGACATGGGTTTATTTCTGGGCTCACTATTCTGTTCCATTGATCTATGTGTCTGTTCTTATGCCAGTACCAGACTGTTTTGATTACAGTGCCCTTGCAATATAGTTTGATGTCAGGTATTGTGATCCCTCCTACTTTGATCTTCTTTTTCAAAATTGCT